>VZRU01011247.1:71444-128165 GCA_013398155.1 Pedionomus torquatus
TTAATCTGATGTAAAATGTCCTGGATTCATGGACTATCAAATGTCCATCCTGCAGCATTACTTTATTTTCCGACTGGGACTTACAGTTGATGGCATCTGATCTGTATCTTTTACTTTCCTGAATGCTTTTCCAAAGTAGGTAGTATGTGGCTCAATGTATTGAAATTGTTCAAGACCATGACTAAAATTTTCTCAATGTCAGACCCAGCTCTTCTGGATGAAATGTGCTATATAAATAAGAAGCAGAAGAACAATAACAGCTCAGAGAATTCTTTGTTTAAAAGTTAGGATGGTCCATCTGCTTTCTCCAGGTGACTGACCTCACTCTATCCTATTAGTATAAAACTAACGCCATGTCCCTCAAAACAGAAGTGCTCTGGATGGTAGTATTACTATTACCATTTATTATTGGTCTTGCCAGTAACACTAGCATGCCTTTAGGCACCTAGTTTATGTAACCAGGGATATCTTTAGACCTAGGTAGAAGAGATGGTTGCTGTGGCCAGGAGAAAGTCAGGAACAGCAGTTTCTGCTGGCAATTGCCGGAGTCCTGGCAATCTTACTGTTTCATCATCTGGCCAAACATTGGGTTGGAGGCAGAGCACAGAGAGAAGTGCTAATGGCAGTGGTGGCTGATACATTGCAGGAGGGCTGGCACATGTTGTGTGTCCTCACAGCAGCAGGCAAGGCTTCCCACTGCACGAGGGCCTGGCTGGGATGCCAGCAGCGACTCTGCCTGGCTCCCTTACCCTTACCTTCTCAGGGAAGGAATTATACGTCCCTCCTTCTTGGAGCAGCTGTGTTTATTTCTACCTGTGCTGCTGGGGGCATCTTGAGTCAACTCTCCTCAGGCCATTTCACAGGAGATGGCCCACACCTCAAAAACCACACAGTCCAAGCACGGGAAGTTAAATAGTCAGAAGCTCCAGACACAGCACTAGAATCCAGTTTTCTGCACTTCTCATTGTCATAGTGTCTTTGCACTGCCTTAATATCACATTTAGAATGTGCTAGGATATTTTCTTTCTCTCCTATGCTCAGTGAAACCTGTTCTCTGTGAAACAGGTTTTTCCCTTCCTTGGGATTCAGGAACTATAGCAAACTGTCTTTACTGACACGCCAAAAGAATAAATGCAGCCTTGCAGGACTCCTGGCTGAATCAGGACATTAATGAGTAGGGAAACAGCAGTGAAGATGATGGCTAACCAATCAATAATGATTGAATTACAGTTTAAAAACTGGGTGTGTTAGATAGTTATTAACAATGTAATTATTCATAAATGTGCCTAATTATTCATAATTATTCAGAAACCTTATTACTTCCCTGATTGTCATAAGTGATCTCCGAGGCCAATTATTATTTGATTATGGCCACAGGACTCTATATTGGTATTACTTCTTTTGTCCTAGAAAAGTGCAGAGAAAGCTGGGGAAGTGAAATTCATGGAGGACTATTCAGCATTGAGCAGTCCTTTTAAGAACAACAAGTCTGTGATTTGAAAGCCTCTGTTGTCTTTCCTCTTAGCTCTTCCTTCAGATTTCTTTGATTCCTTTATGACAGAAGCTGCTGCTCCCTAATTAGGGTTTTCTTGTTGTAATTGCTGCATTTGATATCTTAATAGCATTACAGTGAGTGTGAGGGAGGAAGGGGGAAAGGGGCAGAGGGACTATCAATGCACATGTTTGTGGAGAAACCAAAAGCTCCTCAGGCTGTTATGAGTGAACCTGAAAGGCCCAGGAGCCAAATCCCAGCTTGTTCAGGTATCTTGTAACTCAGTGGGGAGCTCTGTCAGATGTGGATACAGTAGTTATTAGCTCCTGACAGTAAGAGTGATGGTGGTGTCTTTCCTTTTATACAAACAGTTGAGTTTGATTAGAGGCATTACTACAAAAACAAGGTGAGAAAAATGTATTTTACATTTGCTTAATGCACTGGTACTTATCTCACAGGAATGTAAACTCAAGCCTAAATGCAGGCTTGGTCAAATGCTGAACCAGATGGAGTCAGGGTGCTGATGCAATCAGACCTTATCATCAGAAAATCTGGGATTTTTTGTTAGAAGATGCTGCACTAATCAAACAGGAGCATCAGCTTCTTTCCACTTTCTTTCCTCCCCTGAAAGCATTAGAGCCATTATATTGTGGGGCGGCATTAGTCACATTAAATTAGCATATAGATGAGTTCTGGGGGTAGGAAGGAGGGGGAGATAGGTTATGATAACCTGATGCTGTAATGCAGAAATCTTTTGGTTTATATACCAAGTCCCACAGAGCCCTGAGCTTGTTACACAGGGGAGAATCGCAGTTTCCCAACAGGGATGCAAGCAGCTTCTATTGTGTATTTTTACTGACAGTGTTTAATAAGAAAACACACTCACCACTGAAGCATCATGAACCGGGCTCCACATAATCAACTGATTGTCCTAAAAATCATGAGATTTAAACCCTCTTTCTGGTTTTCTTATTTTCTTCTGGTTTCCAAAGCAGATGGGTTAGAAATCTTTTCTTTGAACTGATAGCCAAGATTGTCCTTTTAAGGACTTGAGGGAACATAAAGAAAAACATTAGGCACTGCAAGGGTTGTCAGGACCATTAATGGCTCACAAACATTATGGTGTGAAAAGAAGGGCTGCCCAGCTGTGTGGTCATTTCAGCATCCTGCCAGCCGGACTGTATGCATCATAGCAGGGGGTTCAAATGGAAGTACTACGGTTCCTCTAACTCTTCTCCATCCCATCCATCCTATTATCACTAAGTCTGTGACCAGGTATAGTCATGCATACATATTTGAGTGCTGTTCTCACTTCGGTGGACAAGGTCGCATTCTGATCGTGGTTACATCTCTGTACCATTAGAGCTGTTTCACTGACAACAGTGGAATCTGGGAAATGAGATCACTGTCCTCTGACAGTACTCTCACAGCTGAAGATATGATGGAAAATAGTTTTGTGCTGACAGAGGGCTACCCGATGTAGGAAATGTAATAACTCAGCATCAGCTGAAATGTGTGTGTATAGTTCTGGGTTTTTTTTAAAAAAAACTTGAGAGGAGCATTTCTTCTTTTCATCAGACTATGTGATACGACCAGTTAAATACTGGCAACCCTTGTATTTTGCAACACTGTCCACAATTTCTGTAATGGGGAATAAAACATGCAACAGAAATTCATGTGCAGGGTGCAGTCACTTCTGAGCACTTTTTGAAATTAGAACTATTTGGTCTTTTGCTGAAAGCTTTAATACATGTCAGAAAGTCCCAAATAGCACAACCTGTGCTAAACAGTAATATGAAAAGGATATTCTTGATTTTTCAGGGTGTCTCTGTGGGGGAATGAGAGTTTTGCAAGACATTGCGCATTTAGTCTGGGTTCCTGAAAAAATACAGAGGAACAGAAGGTTTATATTTTCTTTAGAATATATAACCAAAAATAGGAAAATACCAGTCTGACAGACGAAGACTGAGGAGCACTCCTTCCTTTAGAAGTCCTTATTTCACTGAAACTGAAATTTCTTTAGTCAAGCTTGCATATCTTTGCTCTTCTCTCATCAAAATCATGATAGGAATTCAATTTCTGCAAGTGCTATGGGGAAATGAGTGCTCCGTTTGCACACTGGAGGTACTCCCAGGGAGATGCAACATGGCTTGACATGATAGGACAGAACTCTTCAAAAGCTCTTTGTCAAGCTCTGGCAGAATGAAAATTGAGAATCTTATTTTGCCATAGTTCAATCCAAATCAGACTCTATCATATTACAGGATCCAAGTCTCAGTGAGTCAGATTAAGACATAGTTTAAGATTTTGCAAGTAGAATTGTGCACACAACCATCTATTTTGCAATATTAACATAAATTATCTCTGCTTCTGACCACCCAATAAATATTACCGAAGCTAAGACTTGCTGCGGTTCTCCTTGGAATGATAACTCAGTTGAGGCCCAGGAATACAAAGTTACAGTAGGTGCTAGGATCCCTAGGCATATCTAATCAGAGGTTAAAAATGGAGTTCACCTATGTAAACAAACTCGTTGAACTTTTTTGATTACTGAGTATGCATTATTTGTTTCTCATCAATCCAGAGAAGAGGATGAATGTGTAAAAAATATTTCACATTTAATAATACAGCATAATTGCTAAATCAGGGCAGAATATTTTACATGTGTCTTTGACATGGCTACAGCTTTCTGACTTGTAACACAAGCTATAACTACCACATTGTCTTCTGCTTCTCTGACTTTCAATGAAATACATTTCACTGTATGCTAACGGGTAATGTTTAGACCATTCTTAAGTCACTTGGGATGACAGACCAATTCTGCAGAGCTCCAGTGCCTGAAGAATTTAGAAAGTGCTTCCTTTCCATGAGTCTGAAAACTCAATGCTGCTTTTTCACAGAGCACAATGAACATCTATCAGGTATCCTAACAATGGATTTTTCATCCTTTAAGCAAAGTTAACCAAAGCTCTAAGCAAGCACTCACAGGCAACAAAAGTTACAGCCCTACTTTAAAAAAAAAAAAACCACAAGAGAAAATAGGTGTAAGTGTGTGTGTGTTATTTGTTCCCCCTCCCCTTGTGGCTTCAAAGGGTGAAAAAAGGAAGAATGTGACTGCAGAGCATAATGGGTCAACACTGCATCTCTGATCGCTGGAGCATACACTCTAAATTTCACGCTACATTAAGTAGATTTTAAAACCTAATCTGCTCCTACGAATGTTTTATTGGTAATGCTATGGAGGTACAGATTGTTTGACAACAAGAGGGACATGAGAGAGGTACGTGATAATCCAAAACTTGGTGACACCCCAATGACCTAGTGCTCCAGCACATCTAGTGCACCTTGGTTCATGAGGGTGCACCATAACAAGCCTCCTTTCAAGTCTCATTCCCTGCTGCTGTGACAGTGAAGGCCATTCATTTAACCAATTATATTTTTTCCCTTGGTGTCCACATAACTCTGATGTATTGATCTAGTAAGAATGTATTCTGCAGTGAAAGGTTAACAGATTGGCATGGTTTGAAAACCAACTCCTGTGTTCAGCCAAGTACCATTTGAGGGACCGAGAAGCTTTTGATTGACTCTGCCACAAGGCTATTAAATTACTCTGCTATGTTACAGTATTACTCATACCTTTTTTCCCCTCCAATTTAAAATGAACTTTGGCTAGAGTGCTGTAATCACTAAGCTAGAGAGCTATGCTTACTTTTTCTTTGCCTGGCTCTGATGGTTTTTAAATATTCCACTAAAAACAGAACAGCAGTAACAAAAATGACTGCAGCTGTAGCACAATGACACTATAAACTGAACTAGGTATGTTCTTTCATTGCTTCTTCCTATAACCCCAGACACACATTCCCACTACAACGTTGAGTTGGTACCATTGCTTGTTTGATATTTCCATGAAGTTCTTCAAGGAACTAAACCATTTAAAAACTCTTTATTTTGGTTTTGTATGGCTAATTTTTGATTGGTTTGACTTGGTTTGTTGCAGGATCTGGCCCGTGGTAGCATCAGTAAAAGAGAGGAGGCTGGAACACATGGCTGGCAGAGTGGGGAGAAAAGGGGCCCACATCTGCCTCCACAGCAGCCTGATAGATCGGCTCCATCACTCTTGGAGCTGCAGCCTTGTGCCCCACAAGCCTGACCTCCAGGAGCCTCATGACTAAAATCACAGATCTAGGCACAAGTCACCTGATGGACAGGTGGGGCTATACCCATGTCTCTGCCTAAACTCGCTGCCTGAAAAGTTACTACGCAAAAAGAGCAGAGAATGGGGTGGTACACCTTCTGAATGCACCTTGTTTTGTGTGAAGGCTGATCATAGTCTTGCTCGTCAGAGCCCACGGAGAAGGTGGGGAGGAATTTGATATTTGCAGATCCAGAAAGAGTTTCAACATGAGCTCTGCAGCTGTGTCATGACTGAAGCACTTCTGGTCTAGCTGGGAGACAGAGCTGCTGTAGACAAGTAAGCTTTACTGCCGAAAACTATGCATCTATAGCTACAAGAAGTTTGGCAGGTGGCTTCAGCACCAAACGTGTAATATTAGGCATCTAAAGTGAGGAAATGATAATACTCATGACTATCTCCAGGACTAAATCAAGAGCCAAACCTACCCACAACATTTAACTTTTCTTCTTTGAGCAGTTAACCAGTGATCCTTTCGAGGAGAACTTGGGACAGCAGAATTGAGCCCTTATTCAGTAGACCCTCCATGTAATTTTTAGCACACTTTGCAACCCTTCTCTTTCTATTCCATGCTTCTTGTAAGCCTAGCTCTCCCCCATAAAAGTATAATTTTTCTGGACAAACTTTAATGTATAGTGTTCTTACTTTCCTTTTCTTTTTCTTTTCCTTTTTTTTTTTTTTTTTTTTTTTTTATTGCAATAATTGTTTTACAGATGTATTACAAATAATCGGGATCCTGTACATTACAAACAACTGCACAGAGGCCCAGATTGAATAGTCAGGTTGTAATTCAGTCTCCAGGCTGAGAGGTTTGCTACCATACCCAAACCCTTAAGCTATATTCTTCAGTGTGGGACATTATCAGGATCCCTCGATTGAATTACAGCATTGTATTCCATCTGGGACTCAGTATTGTAGTGTACTTAACATTGTACTACATAGGGAGGCATGAGAGTAATGGAATTTTACAGTAATAAGATTTTTTTTTTATGAAATGAAAAGTAGGCATATAAGATACCCAATTATCTAGCATTAGTGAAGTTAAAAATAAAGACCCTGTAAAAGCATGCAAGAAAAACAAGCATTTGTTTTATTTTCTGAATATGTTGTTAATAGACAATCAACCTCTTAGAGCACTAAGGTTTTCTCAAACTGTAGAACTTGTTATGAAGTTTAAGATGGATTTTTGTCACAAAAATTACAACATCTTGGTAAAGGATTTTTGAAATGAACCCCCCTCCAATTCTGTAAAGTATTTAGGCACATGCTTCAATTCATCCTTATCAACGCTAATTTCATGTACATGTGTATATTTCAGACACTTTAGATGAGATATTTTGAAGAAGGTGACTGAAATCAGTGCTTTTTTTCTTTTTTTTCTTTTTCGTTGTGCTTAACAAATCTATGTACTGGGGACAGAATGATGGAACAGCACTGAAAAGCAAGTAAAAGAGCTAACATCAGTTAAAACCTGCTATTTCTCTGCATTGACCTGAGTAATATCATATGTGGTTAATAAGAAACAAATTAGAAAAGCTCAAGTTTTTAAAGGAAGACAAGAAGACATAAAAAACAGGCAGATACAACAGAAATAACTCCCTATCATATATTTTTCTTTTTAATTAATATTTCATGATCAGTTAACCAGCAGTCTGTTATCTTCCTAATAAAGTAAGGTATTATAACCAATAAAAAATATTTATTGCCACATTTTATGTTTTAATCAAGGGCAAACCTTGCAACATATTCTTTTTTAGCTCCTTGACATGGTGAATGATTAAGTTAAAAAAAAAATAGCTTTTTATGCCAAAAAGAAAATGCTATGCATTGATTAGTTAATTAACACAGCATCCCTTGGAAGTGCAATAAATCTGGGAAACAGGGAAGAAATAAAGATAATAATCTGAAAGATATAGGGTGCGACTCAGGTTCTGATTTCACTGTGCTAATACCACTTTTGTCATTGGCTTCAGGGACTGGAATTTTCCCCTTAGTCCTTATGGCAGAGATGGAGGGTGTTATGGGATCTCAGTTATCACCAGGGAAGTCCTGGACTTGAGGTTTCCAACAACACGAACTGGAGAAAGTGCAAGTGCAAGCAATATGAATTTTATTAGTCAAAATAAAATCTTAATGATCCCCTAATGTACTGTGGGAGAAATTTCCCATTACTGGTGGGTGACAATCTGGCAATTGAAGTAAGCACACAACTCAAATCAGTTCACACCTGAATTTGGATTCTGCTCTAAGCTAAAATAACTAATGTGTTTTAAGTGGCCTTTATTTTATTTTCCCCATCATTGTTACCATTTCCCTGGTTGCTATTCGACTAACCATTTCATAGTATTTTCTCAGAAAAAACCCATTTTAACCATTGGGCCTGGACAAGGTATATTTTTTTACTACTCTTACTACTACTACCGTACTACTACTGCTGCTGCTGCTGCTAGTACTACTACTACTGCTACTATTACAGTTGTTCCTGTTAATCATTACATGAATAAATATTTATGAAAAGCAATAAATTCACTTGAATAATATTTTGGTAAAAGTCTTAAGACAGACTTGGTCCCTGTTTCAAAGAAATACATTGGACAGATTTCCTCATTTTCGAGGATGGATTTAATTGAGGAGAAGCTCAGAGATTGCTCACAGTCTAGAGCTCTTCACAGGACAAGGATCTCAAATATTGTGATAGACTAAAGAAAAAGACAAATGTAAGGATTATGTTAAAAAATGAAAATACGAGAGACATGATAATGCAAACCTCCTGGTTTCCTGAGGGATATTAACAGGAGTAGTTTGCAAATTTTGCCGTCCAAAAATATTAGTGCTTTCATCTTTCACTTTGTGCCCTTAGTAGTCAACCCTGTTGTACAGCCAACAGAATGACAGGCACCTGCACCTCAAGGTTAATTGTGGAACATGGGAGGGGATGACAACGCAGAGACATACATGTTCTGTTCTGTGGCCACAGATATGGGGCAGCAACTTTTGGCAGAGGGTCAGCGTATATGGCAGAGGGTCAGCCTATATGGCAAAGGGCAGAGATGTTTTACAGTCCAGTAACTACATCCGTCAGTTGGATGTCAGAGACCCCAGCTAGAGCAGCAGTGAAGCCAACAGCCAATTCAAGTAGAAGGATTTAATCTACTTTTACCTTGGATAAGACAGAGTTGATCATTTTTGCTGGTGCAAGCAGATATGTCCCCTTTTATTTGCTACTACCTACTTAGAGTCTTTGCTCAAAATATATTTTCTTAAAAAAACACCTCATAATCTAGTTTGGTCCTATCTAAAATGGGCAGAAAATTGTGTATCTGATCTATGTGATACCCAACGACTCACAAAAATTCCTGTCTGTTTGTTTCCCAGTGAATGATACTGTGGGAAAAGGACAAGATGTATTGTCCTACAAATCTTTCTTACATATGTCTGTGTTTACAATACGCAAGTTTAATTCTTTAAGATTTGTAACCAAATATTAATCTGCCCCTGTTGTTTCAGGGGCTTGTTCTTCTCCCACATTGAAGATTTTAAATCTTACAGATTAATACTTGATTGAATAGTTTCTAGAGTTAAAGCAACAATAATAAAGCTGAATGATTAGTCAGGATCAATACAAAACTAGACTAAACTGACTTGTACTGCTGAGGAAGGGATATATTTTTTTTTTTTGAAGGGAAGATTTCTTCCTTTTTTGGTCACACTTCATATTATTCTTCCATCTTTAAAAAGTGTAGAAAGGGTTACTAAATTATTTGCAGCTGTTTTAATAAATGGACTATAACAGCCCAGTAGCATATAACTAACTATAATTCCACTTACTGATATGCATCTATTGCATATACTGATCGTATCTGAAATGTGCTTAAACAGACCTTAATTATTTATTAACCCTTTATAAACCACATAAAAGTGGAATGTTAATACCAAGTACAATATTGTGGGAACCAGGGGTAAATTTTCCCAGCAGATAAATGATATTTTCAGCCTGATCATGTTATAAGTTTGTATTTTGTGGGCAAGAGTGTAAAGAGAATCCATGTATTTTTGTACACTCCAGGATAAAAAATTAAGTCCTAGTTTACTGCATGCCTCAGTCATAGCTTCATTTAAAGGTGTGGCTTGGGGAGCTTGGCCGTTTTGTACTTTGAGATGCTGCTGTAGAATTCAAAACCGTACTCACGTGAGTCCTATTATAAAAACAGTACATCTTCTCCAACATGTTAAAAGTTTCCAGGACTCTGAATATTCAATACAATACTCTATATGCTTTGAAAAAGCTGACATTGACAAAGGTTTTCCTCTTTTTTCATTTCTCTGTCTAGGGATTTTTTGAATCACTTTGCTATGGCATCTAAAGTACAAAGGCCTTAGCAGATATCACTAGTTGTGAGAAAGCAGGAAGTGGACCAGGAGAAAACTGAATGTCATTAATGGCTTCTGAAAGATACATCCTGCTTTATCATATTTGCAGTTACAGGGCTGAATGTCAAAAAAGAGGTTTTCCAGCAGCTTCTATCTTCATCTCCTCTCCTTTCATAACTTTAAAAATATTTTAAAACCAAAAGACAGCTCTGACTGTATTCATTATTAATTTTATTAATCTTCCTGTTCCAGTTGGACAGCATAAGCCACAGCGCTGCGCTAATGCCGTTCCCCTATAAACAAAGGTAAAATTCACTATTGAATTTAAAGGAACTGAAGTGCTTCTGAAAATCCTTCCTGAAAATTGCACGAGCAACACAGGAAATTAACTTTCTCCACTTCTTATTATCAGCTCACAAGCTACAGTAATCAATACTAGTGATTGCAATGGGATCATACTAGGCTCTGCATTCCACACTGTTGATCTCAGGAGTGACACTTTCATGATCAGGCCCATGGTTTATCTCAGCAGGAACAACTCACTTTGATTATGTGTCATCCACAATTGGTTTTTAAATACTACCTATGGTGAAATTAATTCAAACTGAAATTCATTCTGATCCAGAAAGCACGTGTGATATACAGACTACGTTTGCATTCAAGCCTGGTGCAAGCTATCTGTGCAGGACTGACAGTATCCTTGTTATCATCTAAAGGACAGTCCTCAGCAGTCAATCAAAAACCCAAGGTTGAAAGAAGCTGACATAATGCCCATCAAAGTCTTCTCATTAAAACTGATTTCAGATTGTAAGTTGACTCTCCTTGAACAGAATGACTCTGTGGATGTTCACATAGTGTATAAGGCATTGCTCAGACAGTTGGTAGCCCCAGCAGCAAATTGTGCAACATTCTGTATGCCCAGAGGGTCAGATGAATTCTCCTTCATGGGATGTTCCTTGCACGTCCTCTGGGACCAAAGGGATTGGTCTTCAGTTGTTTCTGGTTTATTAACTAACGAGGATGATATTTAAATGCTTCTGAGACATCATTGGTGAGGATGACTTCTACATTAGCTGACTGGCTCTGAGGTTATAAATACTCACTGCTACAACCTCTTCCACCATAGGTATTTTTCTTTCTATCTTTTTTCCTGATATAATTCTCACCTCTTTCAAAAATAATCCTACATCCCTGAAGTCAGGGTGTCTTGTCAGTGGGGCTTTCTGTAGACTGTACTACACAGCAGTGAGCAATATTATTTGTTTGGCACATCGTATTTACTTCCATATTTTAGTACAATTTATCTGTCAACTCTTTCTGGTTATACATTTTGAATTGCCATGCAAGAATTATTATGTTGTGATTTTTTTTTCTTCTTTTCTTATTTTGAAGAAAATTTGTTTTTCTTTCTACAAGATAGAATCAATTATTTCTTTACAACATAAACTAGCTTTTTAGGAGGGAAGAGACAACAATAACAGTAATCATAAGAATAACACTAATCTTGCAATGTAGTAGTGCAGGATACACTTAAAGAATCCCAAACCTCTAAACATCTGTGTATCCCCACTGCTGGTTGCATTACAATATTGTAATTACAAAGCTGTAGTTCATCCTTTGGAATGTCATTTTCTAATCACAAACCCAGACAATTTGTTGAAATTAGGCAACTTTTGTGCCACCTAGTGGTCCCTTCTCTCTAAATAAAATGCATCTGGAATTCCCTTGTCTAAAATTTTGTATATCTCTGGTCTTTAAGCATGTAGGAAACCTTCAGCAGTAGTAAATTGTGAACTACAGAGTCAGAAACCCCTATGTTAACTATGAAGAGTCTCTTTTTTCTATCTTTTCTTGCAGCTTTTATTTGGCCTTTTACCCCTTATCTCCCCAAGCACTTGTCCATGCCTGGTCCCTGCTATGCAGAGAGGATTAGCACAAATGCTAACCTTTTTATTACTGTAGTTTCTTTCAGAGGGAAGGTCTTGTTATTTCCAGTCACTTATCACTTAGATATTTTGCTGCTTTCAACAGGTGAGTCCTCAGTTCACCCTTATTCTGTTGTAGAAAATGGAAAAAATTGCCACCTGTCTATCTCAGTACAGATAAGTCAGTATATAGTAGGAAAGGTGATGAGCGCTTTTCCAAATAATTATACTGTTATTTGTACTAGCCACAGCTTTTTGACCCTTGCTGCCTGAAATTAGTCACCTTCACCTATATTTAGGGATCAAAACAGCCGTAGAGTTAACAAGCTCCCTGAAGCTGCAAAGACAGACAGATCCCTTTGGCTTCAGAATGAATTTGAGGTGCTGAAAATGCTAGCCCCATGCCACATCTGATCTTAGATAACTGTTGTGATGGTCCTAAAAACATAATTGTATCTCTGTGGACACACTGATGCACTTCAGACACTAAATCCCAGTATTCAGTCTAGCCAGGCTGGTTCCTATTTGGGCTTGTTCTTAGGTGAGGGATGTTAAATGCAAGTCTTAGGCTAATTGCAGAGTGCTTCATAAGCAGCAATGGACAATGAACAGAGGCTGCCAAGCACTGAGAAATTCTGTCCTGAGCTGTGTGTGACAGATGTATACTTTAGTTACATTGTCCCATAATGACACTGAGTTTCACAGACCCACTGAGAATTAACACACATGAGAGAGATCCTCTGCTGATCATGGGAAGTCTGATACGTGTCTATTTTCATCACTAGTCAGACTTTTTCCTGTAGTCTGCATTGCAGTGCCATCTGGACACGACTCAAAAATTCAACATCTAAACACTGCTGTGGTCAGGAAGAACCAGGTCATGGGTTCTTTTTGTAGCTGTCCTTCTGGCTTTCACCAGATGGAGTCTGATGGATATTCTCTCCAGAGGGGGACTGTAATATTTACTTGAATTAGAAGATCTAACTCCTTCTCCCTCAAGTCTCCACTCTACCCTGGGACATTCTATTTGAAAAGGGACTGTATTATGATGATATTCATTTACAAAGACCACTGATTTGAGAAATGGCCCAAATAATGAGTGCTGTCAGAATAATTACAAGACTATGAGGCTAGCAGTGGTGATGTTTGCTCTGCTAGTTCTACTTAATTTACTGTGAAGTTTATCAGTGGCTCCTGTAGCTTTGAGTGCACTGAATTGTGGTGCTGCTGTGTATACCAGGGGGAGAAGATTATCAGTTAGGTGGCCCAGTGAGAACTATTACTGAAATGATCCTACATGGCAGGCTTTCCAGTGCCTTTTAGACACAGCCCATGGTGTGGGTGGCTAAGCTGCTTCAGCCTGGCACATGAAGTAGGCCTTCTGCCTGGAGCTCCTGGGAATACAGCTGCTACTTCTAAGGTGCAATGCAGAAGACAGTAAGCTGCAAACTGCCACTGGGTGCAAGTATGAAGACTTTATTCTGTTTCCTTCCTTGTGTAAGGCCTTAAACTTGCCTTTTCGGATCATGGCAATTTATGGATGTGTTTGCCAGGGTCAGAACTAGATATCTGTTTATACTGGATGCTGATGGGCAATGGTGCTAGTACAATCGTATATCGATATGCCACCATGAGTCCAATGAACCCTCTATTTGTAACTGGATCATATGTCAAATTCTCTCAGGGGAGCTCATGGGAATTCTTCAAAAGGGAAGAGCCCATCAGGAGATAAGGAAAAGAAAATTATTTGGGGAGAAAAGAGGCAAGGTAAGGCAAGGCAAGGCAAAGCAAGGAAAGGAAAGCAAAAATAGAAAGAATAGAATGGACAACACACCAAAACACAACCCCAGCTGCCACTGCCTGATTTTCAGGCTGCTTCCCAGGGACTACGCTCATGGAATTGTTTTCCGTCTTTTCATGTGCAAGTGTGTACTTCTCTCCCTCCTTGGTAAATTTTGAGTCTATTAATGAATATCAACAGAATTTCACGGAACAGTAGAGATCTCTGAGAGATTAAGCAGCTTTTTTGAGGGCAGGCTGGAGGAGAAAGATCCTACTGATACTCCAGTCCAGGGAAAATACTTAAATCAGAGCTTACACCTTCTCAGGCAGCAAAGCTAAAAGATACAAATCTGTAAACAGTCAATTGTAGGGCTCATGGCTTTATTAAAAATTTTTAATTTTGGAGCTACCTTTTTGTCCTTTAAAAGCAGGGTAGGAGCATGGTGAGTGTGGCCAGACTCAGCTCCCTGCAATCACCATCTTTATTCTGATTTAGATCAGCAGAGCTGACTGTAGATGAACTGCGTTTACCTTCCTCCTTCTTCAGGTAGAACAACAGACCCAAGATATCCAGGAGGTCAACAATGTTAAAAGCTTTTAATGGATGGACTCATGACCATAAAGCTCATCTGACATCTCAGTATGGGCTGGACAAAATCCAGTGTTGTGACACATGCCAATTTGAAGGCAGTTGTTAAAGAAGCTCCTCTCAAATCACAAGGCAGGTGACAGGAGCACTGGTTAAACCCTCTCCTCTTTCCCTCTTCTTCTTGTTACCTGTTTTGTATTAGTGAGGATGACAAGACCCGTAATAAGATCACCTGCCTGTTTTTCTTCCTCCCCTGACTAGATAGAGATCAGTGCAGGCAAGGGGAAGAAAGAGGATTGATTTAGATGGACCTAAGAAAGGCATTCTCATCTGAAACCAGGTGTTCCTAATGCCTGCCATAAGATTTATTACGGTCTGCATCAGGCAGCCCATGCTGAGCATTCCTGAGTAATTTGGATTTAGTTAGATTTACTGGCTGATGGGCAATGACCTCTCCTTACAAACTCTCTTATGTGTTTGAGCCTCTCTATTCCAGCTCCCTTTCTCCAACCTACCTCTTCTGTCATATTCCAACAGGTACTTTATGACATGTTGCCATGCCAGGAAGCCAACATGAACAATATAACACTACACCAGCCTGGGGCTACTGTGAGAAATGGTCAAGTAACTGAAGTTTAAGCTAAATAATATAGTCTTAATGAGATCACGTAGGCTACAGATCAAAAGCATAACTAAAAGGTAAAAAGTTCAATCAGTTTTGGCTGTGTGCAATAAGAGTGACCGCCAAAACTCTCTGCTCAGTCCTTCTGCAAATTTACCAGAGAAAAGGTTGCTCAAATGGACTAAGCAGAAGAAAATGTTTCTCTTGAGCAGTTTTGACCTCAAATTAACATGGGGAAATGGTTATCCACTGCTGTATAAAATGAACCTGATATAGTGCAGATACTGACTGTTCTTTTGACTAGACCAGCAGTCCAACATTTCTTTATTCACTGTGTTTTTTGTCAGAAAATCTAGTATTGTTTTGGATCTTTTTTGATAATTTCATGCACTTGTTAATTTTGCTAAGCTGATGGTTCAAATGTAATTAAGACCTCCTGTATGTTGAACATAGATTACTGGCTTGTGACAATAATAGCATAACTCAGTTCAGCTGGTCCTCTTGTAGAATCCTAGTGATCACTGATTATATTTTCAAGAATTTTTGTTCCAGTCCAACAGGTCTAGGACCATTTCAGTAGATACCAGTCATTCCTTGCATTCCAGAAGTAAAGACAAGGGAGAGTGACTAGAACTTCTCCAGCTTAAGCTCATCAGTTTTGGAAACTGTATAGAAAATCCAGAATTAGTCATGAGGAACCTTTGTACACCTGTCTCTTCCTGGCAGACTTGAAGACTAACAGAATTTACACAGAGACGTGAAGCAGTTAGCTTTGGTACTGCTATACCCTGGTTTTCATAATGCTCTGTTCCTCATAAAATAATCATTTAGTTGAGCTAAACAAGTGTCTTGCTAGAAAATCAGAATTTAAAAAGTAGGTATTCGGCATGATATGGAAAACAACTAGAGTTTTTGGTTTATAGCAAATGGCTTTCATTTAATTAGTGAGTGAGTATTTGAGAAAATCAGGGTTTGCACAACAGAGCTTGTGCAGAATTTTCTTTTTTTTGCTCTATGTTTGAACTCTTGGAGACAGGACATAACTCAGTAGTCCTTAAATGTCTTAAATGCCCAAGCTCCTCTAAAATGTTCCTACCTATCACAAGTACTTTTTTTAAGTTTTGCAGGTTGTCTTCAGCGGTCTTGGTTGGGGTGGCCATATTCCAGGCTGGGCTGCTGAAATGCTGTCCACATAAGGACTCAAGTATACAGAAGTCAAAGAACCCTGAAATTTGTGAGCTATTTTTCTTCCCACTAGGCATTTTCTTATAAGAGAAAATCACAGAAGAATAATAGTAAATGCAATGACAAAAACTGCATGATCAAATTCCATAGTTAAAGGCTTTACCATCAGTTTAGTGAATCTTAGCTTGTACATTCAATAATTTTTCAGTTGTTTAATTGCATATTATTTTTCAAATGCTAATGTAGCCAGATGGCAGATAGTTTATCCCTACAACTTTACAAACATGTCTGTAGAATCTCCTTGTGCTCTGCACTACACTGCACATGCCCATGAAAATAATTTCATGGCAGTCCTAATAAACCAAACATAGAAAAAAATGAAAGCATAAAAAGGATGAAAAAAAAAGTTGGCTTAAATATGTAGAATTGATCATCAAATTTAGCTTTCCAGTATACAGAAATCTATCAGTTGTACTGCAGAAGAATACCTGACAATGATCAAAATGAAAGACTGATTTAAGAGTAATAGATCCATTTAAGGATTTTAAGGGTGGGACTTTTTGCAACAGGCAATATGCAGTAGGCGTAATGCAATTTCCCTTTCAGAATAGAGAAAATAAATGCATCTTTCCCGCTTTGTAAAGACATGGGAGCTTCAAACACTAATTAGTAACAACGCTGCCATGTATCAGTATCCAGACTGGGAAAATATTTTATCCTCCTTTTTCAGGATGAGAGGGGAATAAAATGTAGCACTCCTCTGAAAGATCATCTGAAAACTACTTTTGTAAAAATCCGTCAGCACCTGTGAAGAGACAAAATTGCTTTAATTCAGTAGGAGAAATGAAGATATACCTGAGGACACTTGCCTGTGATGCTTCCCGGCTTCTCAGAAGTGAACTTCACCATCACGGTAAACTAACATTTGCAGAGCCAAATAATCTGCAGAACCTTATAGCAGTTTACCACTGAGGATAAAAAGGAAGCATAGTACTCAAGAAACTGCTAGAACTGAAATCTGGTCTTAGCGTAGTAACAGTTCTTGGTTTCATTAATCACCATTTAAATACACAATCATGTATGTTTTGAATATTTCTGCCACAGGTTTCCACGGGTCCTTCTCTGTCCGAGCCAGAAATATATTTGGGGGTTGTATTAGTAGTCACATTGCTGAGCCGTGTACACCTAATCTACCTGCACTAGTAAAAGAGTAGTTTTGCTGAGAAGTTCTACACAGGACACCTCAATGAAAGAAGGAGCAGAAGGGCTATGCCTGTGGTATAGCTGCATTTACACTAACACTTATGCCCACCCATCTGTGCTACTTTCATGCTGTTAATATTGAGAGTCACACTTTCACAAAGATTTCAAGTGTTGGCTGGTTTGGAATTAATCAAAAGTCTTTGGCCATCTTTGGTATGAATGAATGCCAAAACCAGTCAATTCTGAAGGCTAATAGATATTTAAAACCCCATCTTGGTGCAGTGACAGAGCCTGACATGCTGATTTACCTGTTGCAACTGATTAATATTTTGCTGTTCAGGAAGATATCAGAAGGCTAAACTCTATTAGCCAAACAGAATTCTACTAAGGCTGATCTTTTGTTCATGGCAAACATCCTGCTGATCTTATTTAAAGTCAACAGTAAGATCAAACAACAACTGTGCAAATCCCCAAGTTCCCTGCATACAACTGTTAAATATTATCAAACCAAAGGCATTCCTAGACACTGTGTATGCAGACATTTACATTTTTATACAAGTGGAGTTGGTTTTGGGAGACTATTAGTAATGTCTATGACATCCATTATCACAATTTCTAAATGAATTTTTCTGGTTAAATGTATTTTCCTCGTTAAATGCATTGTGCAGACAACATGCCCAGGTTCATATCATAAGCAAAGACTAATGCTTGATCGCTAGGTCCTGTACAGTCCCCATGTGATGCACAGCTTTCTCCAATCAGTTGTAATTATTTTGGAAGTTAGTACACAAGTGTGTGCACCAAAATAGGTGCTCTAAATCCCCGTCTTGGGTATTAAGATTAGAAAGCAATACAGAGTTGCCCATTTGATCTGGACAACAAGAGAGCAGACGTTCTGGTCATTTTGTGAGAAACATAACTGATGTGAAAGAGAGGGCATTGTATATATATTAATATGGTGAGAGCTTACTGGGACGTTACTGCTCATAACACACTCGTAAAATGCTCTCATACTCTAGATAATCTGCAGTCACAGCAACATTCTGCTGCTTCAAGCTGTAACCTAAATCAGTTGATTGTCCTTTCTTCTTCATATTAAAAAACGTTAAATGGGAAAAGGCAAAAACAAGGCAAAAAGATGAGGATCACAGGAAGCTAAAAACAGGATTACAGCACGTGCTGCCATTCAAAGGTACAGGACAGGACCACCAGGAACCTTATGAAGTTCAACAAAGAGTATTTCAAAGTTCTTCATCTGGGAATGAATGATCCTGGAGACTGACCACCAGCAGGAAATTAGCTCTGCAGAAAAGGACCTGTGGGTCCTGGTGGACAGAGCTGACCATAAGTCAGCAGTGTACTCTTGTGGCAAAGGCAACCAAGAGCCTTGTAGCCATTAAGTGTAGCACTGGTTGAGGTATGGAATCCTTCACCGCTGCTCAGCCAGGTTGCACACATTGGGAATACTGGGTGCAGTTCTGGGCTTCTTAGTATAAGAAATACCAGAACAAGTCCAGTGTAGATCCACCAGGGCGATTAAGGGATTAGAGCATCTGTCATATGAGGAGAGGCTGAGAGCTGCAACCTTTCAGCCTCAAGAAGAGAAGATGCAAGGGAATTTTATCTATGAGGCTTGGACTAGACAATCTCCAAATGCCCCTTCCAATCTCAATGTTTCTGTGATCCTGTGAAGAGCTTCAATACAAATACTTCTGTTGCCAAGTATTATCAGTGAAAGATTAAAAGACACCAGGGAAAGTCTAGAGAACTGTTTAGAGTGACACTGTAAAAAAAGAAAATTCAAAACTCTCCATACTGTGCCCCACAACTAACATTAAATTTAGCCATAACTGATTTTTGTGAGGAAAATACTGACTTCTGTTTTACATTAAATGTGTTCACTGAGAATCATGTGTTTAGCACATTTGCACTGATAAAATAGGAGCCTCTCAACTAAAATTTAAGCTAGGGAATGACATGTGTTAAGGCACAGTGGCATTCATGAGGCCATTTATAATTTTTGTTGATTATTATTTGGGAATAAAACACAAGATTTCCTGACTCCAGCAGGAGAGACCTGCAGTGAACATTTGGTTACTCCCATGTACAAGGATTTTGATTTCTGGCAGAGAAGCGCTCTTGTTCCATGGCCTTTATTAAAGTTTAAAAGAAGTGTTGACTTTTTCCTGTATTTCATGCTGAGGAGGAAAGAAACAAACTCTCTGAGCTGACCTTTAGGAGATGTTGTGTTGCCTCGAGCCCTGTCATTAAACATAGCAGTGAGCACTAATGTTTATGATAGATTGTTAAAATAAGGATCTAGAAAATAGGACCCCCTCTTTACTTTTCTGCTACACTTTGCTGTCCCCAAAATATATGTATTTTATCTAGAGTCACTAAGTATTTTGCATGTATACATGTATTTTATGTACATAGACAAATCATACAAATAACTTGTAAATACCTATGGATGTTTTAAAAATCAAAAGCATCTCATCAAGACTGGTATCAAGCAGGAATACGTGCCTAAGGTCTCAGTGCTGTTTTGATTGTCTGCTTAGCTGATCTGTAAAACTTCAGACCCTGGTTTCCCTTGTGCCCTCTCTGCATTACAATCAACAGCACAGGGTAAAAAAGGATAGAAAAAAACAACAACTTTCTTCTGCCAAATATCTGCTGCCTTCATAAGATCACATCTTCTATTTTTTTCCTAACTATTTTTTTTTTTTTTGGTGCATTTAAGTCCTGAAAGCAGTGACCCTGTTGCTAAGCAACTGAGATGCTTAGGCTTCAGCCCTGGTGGTTGAGATGAAAAAAGGTCAATTAATGTGGCAGGCCTGTCCTTATCAATATGCTACTGTGGCACCAACTTTTATTTCTTTAGAGTAATATATCATAATAAGTTTTGTAGATCTTTATACTGTGGTTCTCCTTTTGAATAAAAGCATAACTAAGACTTGAGGGTATGTCTGATATAACAGAAAATGTAACCATAAAAAAAAGAAACCCAGAATAGAAATCATCTGACTGCTGACTATCCTGCTGTGCTGCCTGAGGCAGTTACACATTTCCATTGAGTTATTTTATGATCAGGCCAGTATGTTATTGAAATATTATCTCTTTAGCCTTTCTCATTCTGATAAGAAATGACAGGCTCTCAGAACAGTAATACACATGGAGAACAAAATATGGAGCTGTGGAGAAAATTCAGTTGGGGTAAGAAACAGCAGCATATTCGTATTAAAACTTTCTCACCATTCTTGTGTTGGATTTTAAATAACTGTCTTTTTTTTTTTTTTTTTTTTTTTAAAATAANTAAATATCTTTTTTTTTTTTTTTTTTTTTTTTTTTTCTAAAGTGAACATCAGAAATCTTTACTACTAGTACTACTCCTACTACTGGTACTTCAACAAACTTCTCTCAAATAATTTAGTGGTGTGAACTTCTTACTATACGGAAAGTCTCCCTTATTTGGAAACACATATTTTAAAACGCAGTCAACTGCTCATCGCTGGATTTTTAAAGCATTTAGAGATGTAACCTAAAATCTATTGATTGTTCCTACTGCTCTCATCTGCCTGTTATCAGGCTCCTGACTGTGAAGGTCTCCTCCTCCTCTGGAAATTATCAAAGTTAAACAGCCCCACAGGCATTCTAAGGAGGAGGTTGTTGGCAGTGTCTCTGGTCATTTGGGGATTAAAGGGTGATGGAGACAGCTACCTGCCTCTCTTCCACGATGCATGGTGTCTAAGCTGGTGTCTGAGCTAGGGCCTACAGGGACCGTCTCCTTTCCCAAATACACAGAGTGGGACCCAAGAAGCTCTCTAGCTGCCCCTGGAACAAGCGGTTTCTAATTTGACAGCACCCTCTGCACAATGAAGGCACCAGCATCAGGGTAAAGTGTGTGGGGTCATGCTGCATTTCATTAGCTGGTACTGGGATGATCAGTGCTCAGACAAACTGCCATAAGGAAAAGCTGATGATTTGAAAAACACAGTGATTTGTAAACATAGAATGCTTTGCCGGCATTACTGATCACTCTTCTTTTCCAAGTGCTATAAGGGTCATAAGAAAGCTTGGTCTTCCTTATTTTTGACAGTCTTGTCAAGGAGTGATGACAGGAGTGATGCTCAGTGGTGAACCAGGAGTGCCATTTCCTGCCTGCTCTTTGCCCTTCCTTCAAGTTTATCCTGTTGCCTGTGGCAGGACAAATATGTCTCAGCAAGTTCCAAGCGCCTAATTATGTATTCCTTCCAGCAGTAAACAAGGAATTGAATCTAGTTAATGATGGTGTCTCCATGAGTGATCCTTATGGGTGAGATAGCAGGTGAGGTGCTTGGTGAGGCTCTTTCTAACACCCGCTAGCATCCCTTCAAACTATCCTGTTCTGCACAAAATGGCACCTCAAAGCCTCAAAAGGCACCTTGCCCCTAATCCTACAGCTATTCCAGACAGACAGCCTCTAGAAGACCATTATGTTGCTGTCAAATGAAATAAATTCAAACTGCAGCCCTTTATACCTTATTTGCAGTCACTTCATGATTTCAGGTACATAAATGCTACCTTGTTAATTGCTGTTTATAGATAAGAATAAAACTAAAGGTCTCACTCCCAGTTTTGAACGCATGACTATCCCTTCTCTTCCCTGCACCTCTTACCCAAGTTAAATAGTTTGCTTTCACAAAATTCCTCCTGACTTTAGATTGATGTGAGACTAGACCTGTAGCTGTCACCCTGTTTCAGGGAGTGGGATTTCGTGTTCTGTCTGTTTTTATATCTCGTGTACATAATGGCATAAACTGACCTCCAACTAATTTGGAGCGAGGACTCTCAGCTGTTCAGCTTGGTTCCCCTGCAGTTACAATGCTCGTGTGTGTTTTACTTCCTTGTTTTATAGCATTAATGGAGAAGCAGATGTTGCCTTCCTCCCCGCAAATGCTATACAGTGAATCATCTTAGCCTCTCCGTAAAATTTTAACTTAATGGAGTCCTGGTATTTGTGATGAGCTGAGGAACTTAATTTTATAGAACAACCTATTGAACAAGCTGTTCTTGGACATTCCCATCTCAACTAAATGTTAAAAGTATTAAAATTCACATTAGCACAAGAGGAAATTTTGCATGGGTAATCCTTTAATACAGTGTTTTATGGCTCTATTAGCTGCACAGCAGCTGGTGACATGATGAATTTAATCCATTAAAAAATTCAGTAAGAGGTTTAAAAGTCAGCTTTTTAAAACATAATCTTGCTGCAAGGAAAGAGAACTTCTCCTCAGGGCCAGAGACATGGTGAGTTCACAGTGTGGCAGGTACACGAAATACACCTGCATGACAAGCTTTCATATGCTTATGGTTTTCCACCTAGCAGAGAGCTTATGGTGATGAACTCAGGAGTATATGGGAATTGTTAAAGAGTATTTTTAAGTAATGCATCCATCCAGCTTTCTCTCCATCTCTCTTAATTTTTTTCTGTTAAAAGTTCTAAAACACTGCAGAGGTACAAGGTCACTGTTTCTTATATATGTATTCTATACAGAGACCATAACACAGGAACTATTTACTTCTCTCTTGAAGATTTACTACCTGCCAAAGGCTGGTAGAACTAGAAAACTCCTGTACTTTCTACATGAAGAAAAATGCCAGATTTCTGAAAACACCCTTTTTTATTTCTTGTTTTCAATACAAAGTTAGAAGTTAACATGTTTGTGTGTCATGTATGTTTTATAAATGTGTATGAGTACACAGTCTTGCCAAGTCATTATTTTACCATGGTATTTAATAGCCTCATTGACCAAGCTCTTACAGCCACACAGATCTAGTAAAAAACTGAGTTTCCATTCAATAGCTTTACTTAAAAGTTTCTTTGCAGATGTAAAGAACTCTCTGAAAATATTACTGAATTCCTACAGGCTTGTAACCTAAAAAGTTAATAAAAGGTACCTAAAAATTTACTATTATTATTTTAAGCTGCATGACTTTTAAGACATTTTAATTATTTTAGGAACCCTCTTCCAACACTGTGAGCGGTGTTGTTATAATATATCTTTATTCCTTGCCAGGTCTCTGAAATCAGCCCTTTATGAAATTATACTACTTAAAGCTAATTTACCCTGATGGTAAATTAAAACCAATCATGGTTTCTCCATGTAAATATTTCACCAATATCTGCATTCTCCTGGATGACTTATTTTGCCAGACACAAATACATTCTAACTTCCCTTCCCAAATATTCACCTTTGCCACGTTTCCCTGGGGAAACACTAAATGTGCTTTAAATCAGCATAAGCACATTTCTTTATGCAAACCCATTGATAAATTTTATTTATTGTACATCTGATTATGATCTATGATGTACTGTTGCAGATCATAAAACAATGAAGAACAATTTAAGTAAATAGTTAATCCGATCTTTAGCCAATCCAACAATCTAGCAAGACCCCACAGAACTTCAAAATGCAGCCTTTTAAATTCTTTATGAAGTTTAAGAAAAAGTTCAGTGGCATAAATTTGTTTTCTTTTGTGTATTCTGCTCCCTCTTCCCTTTGCCTTTGGAAGGGGTTGAGGTGAAATTGAGAAAGAACTGTACAAAGACAATATAGTCAAGCTGATTCAAAGCAAAACTAAGGGAAACATTTTTTGTTCAATGTATTTGATATTACACGACATAATTTTCTTTGATTTTCCTATAATTGACTTTGTGCTTCTTACATTTCATCTGGGTGCATATAAAGGTAAGCTTCATTACAAAATGGAGTTGATAGAAGGTAAC
This sequence comes from Pedionomus torquatus, assembly GCA_013398155.1. NCBI lineage: Eukaryota > Metazoa > Chordata > Aves > Charadriiformes > Pedionomidae > Pedionomus > Pedionomus torquatus. The sequence goes on from VZRU01011247.1 coordinate 95,575, forward strand.
TGTTGAAGAATTTGCATTCACAAAAAAAACCCAAAAAAAACCCCCCAAACCCCAATAGAATAACGTGCATTCTGATTTGAGTTAAATAAAAGCTTATCTACATACTCAAGTGCCTGCTATTGTGCATTAGCTGTGCCCATACTCAAAATGAACTCATCACTTACAGTCTAGTAACATCCAGAGGTAAAACGAAACTGCTAGGTGTAGATATGCAATAACTAAAGGTTAAGGAGATTCATCCATAGAGAACAATTATAGTACTCAACTTTCCTTTTACCTGATGAAAGGGGGATCTTTCATCATGTACTTTCTGATCACATGGAGACCGTATTTCGTTAAATAAACCTTAAGTAGATACTCTGTTTTGCAATTGCCGCATATATCCACTGTACCAGGATGGGTACTATGACTGTCTTTCTCACATTTTGGGAGAACCTTTTGACAAGAAGGTATATATAATGCTGCATTACAGTGCCCTTACTTCCCTCCTGCTCCATGAAGTTTAAATTAGGATGCGTGTATGTGTGCATGGGGGGATTACACATGTTTAAAACCCATCCTGGCTCCACACTCGTTTTGCACACATTTTTATGGCTGGGCCTGACTTTATTTCTCCATTGCTGTTGGCTGTTCTTTATTTACTTTGTCACATCTTCTGAAAAGCTGGCCTCAAGTGCAGTTAGTTGGGTAGGCCAACATGGAGGGGCATCTCTTGTACTTAAACCGTTACCTCCAGAGTCTGCTCTTGGGGTGGTATATTTAATAATCGCAAACTACTACTTGGCTGTCCTTAACAAAATCCTGAGATTTTGCAAAGGACAAAGATAATCTTAAATAAAAATAAAAATAAAAAAGAGATCAAAATAGCAAGCAAAAACCTGTTTAGAAGCACACATCCTCCTCAAGATCTCTGCCATGCTTTTCCTTAAAACCTATTTCCTGATAAATTGGTGTGAAGGGTACAACATGAGCTGAGAGAACGCATTGTCCTTTGTCCCCTCAAATGCCTGCCTGTTTGGAAGGTATCAATTTGCACGGCTTTTTTTGGTTTGTTGATTACAGCAGTAGGCAAAGCAATGAGTATCCCCAAAAGCCAAGAATGAGCTTTTTTGAGATGAATGTAATTACCACAAAAATAAAAAATCTAAATTCAAACTATACTTAATCACCACGTAGAATGCAATTAGTAAAGAAAGAAATAACTTATTTGCCCTTTAAGAGTCAGCAAACTTGTTATAACACACCCTTAGCAATACATTATATTTAAAATTGGATTTGCCAGAGTAGCATTTACTGGCAAACTTGATTCCTTTTTCCTTGTTACAGTGTGTATCACAGATGGCTGATTTATAGATATTCAAATAATTGACTGTATTTCACACTTGCAGTGCCAATAATTTTTAAAATAAGATTTTGATGCAGGGGAGCAAAGAGTGAAGAAAGATTTAGAACAGCCAGAATAATACATTCACGTATGCTTTCCATATATGTCTATATATCTATCTATATATATCTTTATATACAGACACAAACATACATAAGGGCTTTTAATTTAAGAACTATGAAAGCTTGATAAAGTATCAATTAATAAATGGCCACACCTGCTCTCTGAAGTAGGCATTGTTATTATACTCAACATACATAAGTAACAGTGAAGACCTTATCAAATGCAAATGGGAGGTTCTTCATGTTTTTATTATTGAGATACACAGCTTAAAGTGTTTACTATATAGGATAAAAGTATGTGCCTATAGGCAATTTCTGAAAGTGTGAATTCTACTTGTTATAATAATAAAGTATTACAACCTTTATGTTATTACTGGAAATTTTCTGATATGGAGAAAAGCATTTTAAGTATCTCTAATACCTCTTCTTTGCTAATGTCATTTAACTTTCTTTTAAGTTTAGACTGTACATGCTTTTGCATTTTTCATTTGAGCCATGTTCTAATTAAATGTGACAGTTTGTCTGTTTGCAACTGCTTTTTGTGGAAGAAAACAGTAAGAATATTGTGATATAAGTTAATGCCACAATTTCATATGCCTCTTGTTTGCCATTTAGCCAGTTATTGAAAAACTTTCCTAACTTTAAGAACACAAATTATTCCTATAAACTTTATGTAAAAAGCAAAGTAATTTGATTGATTTGATTTGACAAGTCATTGACTCAATCAACTCTGTGGACTGAACAAAAAAGACCCTGAAAAGCACAAAAAGCATGACTGTTCACATTGCTTTGTGTTAACAACTTCTCAAGTGGACCAGAAAAAAATAATTTACTAAATTTGTAAAAAAAATCCCAAACTGTGTACAAATGATTTTTTTTTTTTTTTTTTTTTTAAGTATGTGTTCCATTGTAGTCTAGTTTCATAAAGAAAGACCCCTTAGCGATGGGATGTCTTTATTAGGTACAATTATTTATGCTAGTGATTGTAGAACTAAACCCTGGACTTAACAAAGCCTCAAAATTAACCACAATTGATGTACTGCTATAAAATTTAGGTAGATTAGATCAGAGCTACTTGATATTTCCAAAGCTTACATTTATTGTAAGTATCTGTTTCTCATTTATGACATTATTTTGACATCAAATTAATGTAAGTTACCTTTTCAAAGGTAAAGCAGTGCAAAAAGCCACATATGAAAGAAAAACAAGGTTTAGAAATCTTAATCTCATCATCTTAGTCTAGCATTTTGAACAGTACTTGCCCACTGTCTCAGCTCTTGCTGACCTCCTTATTGTAAGTGTCTAAACATGAATGAAAAGGTCAGGAATATTTTCCTGTATTTCAGCCTTCAGGACCACTTGCCTGACGTTAGTTATTCCTTATAAGTTAACTCTTCAGGTTTTTTCCCCTAAACCCAGCTTTCAAGACCACTGAGCAGCTACCACAAGCATAGTCAGAGGCTCCCTGTCTTTACAAAGGACAGACTTAAAGACATGAAGAACATGTTTCTACAATTCTACAAGCTTTTCTTCCTACTGGTTCACTTCCAGATGAGAGGAGAGGCAGCGATCAAGGATTTGTGTAGCCTTCTTGTCAATGCCCCATCACAAATAACTCTACTGCAGTCAAACAGCCTAAGGTAAAGTAAGTGGGAGGTAGGTACTAGTTTTGCCATTTGTAAAATTAGGATGTTAATATTTAGCAATAACACAATTTTACAATGATGAAACAAACAGCACTTGAAATGTTTCAAAAAGAGAAAAAGAAGCTAGAAAAGTATTCATTGCTGTTGCTAAACGTATTCTGAGGTGAGTAACTTCCATATGCATTATGTCAAAAACATTAAGTAACAACTCATCTATCTTCCAAAGGTAGCTGGAAGAGTATAATTTATAAAGAAGGCACGGAAATAGTTCACCATAACTAGCTAATGAGGCTTCTAAAAAGCTGGTTTTCTTCGTGAAGAACCACAAACCAGCAGCAACAAAAAGAATCTTTAAGTTGTCGAGAAAGTCCACAAAGGTATTTCAGGAAAATAAGAAGCAGCGTGGAAACCGCTCAAAAAAGAGAATGTGGAATCTCCCACCTGTGAAGGGGCAAACAAAGCAAGCAGTGAAAAAATGTGAGCTGATATGTGTGTCACATGTCAAGAAGACAGAGTGGATAACGAGAACTGACATATATGAAGATGCCTTTGTCAAATTGCCAGAAGTTCCAGAGCTGGGGACACCTTGCTGAAGGCAGATGAGGTTGGGAAAGATGAATGCACCATGCCACCTTTCAAAGGTCAAGACTATGTGACAGCATCAATGAAATGCTGCCACTGCTGCAACACAATCTAGGTAGAGAAAGAAAACTTTCATTCCTTCCTGTAACACAAAAATTGAAGAGAAATCTAATAATTAGCCTATTACAAGATAGTCAATCATTTAACTACTGAAAATCAGGGGAGACATATTCTAATCTCATTCCACTTGAGAAATCCTGCTGCCTTTATTGGCAGAATTTGTGCCACTGATGGGAAATCTCTCATTCTGTCTTTAAGAGCAGTTGTTCTCTTGCGGCCTGATTCATTAAGTTAATGGGACACTTTCTCTTGACTCCTCTGAGAATAAGATCTGTGCACTGATAAACCTCAGTAGTTTCAGAAGTTCATCTAATCAAAGGTGATCTGAATGTCTTCCATCCAATTACTACACCAAAGACAATCAGTTTTGTAATACTTCCAGATACTGCTTTTTCAGATGGGCCCATCAATCCAGGAAAAGTAGTTCCTTTCACTTTATTGTATATCTGTATCCTTGCTTATATCTCCTGCCAACCCGGAAAGAAAAAGGGCAGGCTGGGAGGAAGGGGAAGAGTAGAATAGTATCTTTTATACCAGCACAAAGAATTGGGTTCAGAGTTTAGGAAAGATTCAGGGTTTGATGTTATTTTGCCTAAATCACTACAACCATTCCTGGATTTTGAAGCCCAAAGTGTAAAATCCCTTTCTTGATAATTCAATGTTTTCTCCTTTTCCTTGGTATCTTCCTTACAGATATCGGACTGGTATTTCCTTATCACTCTTTACTCACCGTTTTCACCTTTCTACCCTTCACACTCTCTGTTTCTTCTAAACAACTAACATGTATGACAGTTTCTCCTGTTTGTTAATTCATTTTAGTTATCAGGGATGCCGTCTCTTCTGTATACTTTCAGCTACACATATCTGAGGTATCCTTTCTTGACTGGAAAAAGGTCAAAGTGATCTTTGCTTGTGATACACAATAATTCATTGTCCTTACATTCCAAAATATGACCAAGACACTACATTTTGCTATGTATTTTATGATGTTTAATGTACTCACGTGATATTCAGGAAAGGTCTTGCAATAAAAGCAGTAATCCTCATTTTACCAATGGAATTTAAATCAGGAAAGCCCACCTGCTTTGTACTTTCCTAGCATTGGTGATTAGATTATATTATGTACATGGCAGTGTAGGGGAAAATAGGCTAGTTGAAATTGATATATAAGCAGTCACACTGTTTGTAGGAACTCAATGCAAACTTCATGCTTCTTTGTCATGCTGTCTTGATTTGTATGTCTTTATCTGCAGCACTGGGCAGCTCTATTTTTTTTGAGAAGAAATTAGGTGCTGCCAAAAACAAAAGGAAGGTGCTTTGCCTGTCAAATTAGGTTGTTCTGATTGCAAATTTTTGGCTGGGGTGAAAAAGGTTGTAAAAAAGGCAATATAAAAATCCATCACACAGCACCGGTCTCCTTCCGCGCCGACTGACTGCTAATCTTTCACATTTCAGTGCACCTAATGGAGATGAGAGATGGCACAGCGAAGCCAGTCTCAATTACAATAGGTAGCCTCACTGGGGTCATGTGTTTGGTCTGCGTAATTGTCAATGTGTTAACAAGGCCCGCATTTAAAGGAAGAGAGAAGAAAAGGAGTAAAAGCCAAAATTTATCTGCCTATACTATCCATTCTTATTAGAGACCAACTGAAACAAATGTTCCTAATTCCATCAAGGGCATTTCTTCCATTTAATGAGTACATAAGAAAGAGAGACATTGTTCAAGTACAAGGGTTCAGTTTGCAGCAAGCCACAAATCACATTTCATTTATCAGGCCTACAGATGACAGGATATCATCAAATCCCTGGAGAGTCATATTCATTAAAAAGAAATCTTAAGTAATTACAACAATTAATTGACTTGAAACAGTTTCGGGTGGAGAAGGTTTACATAATTCATTTGCCAGACAAAACAAGCCTTATGAAGTCAGGGCAACATATTATTTGGAAACATCCTCCCCTTCCTGTTGTCTTGAAAAGCATAGAATAACACCAAACACCTGGAGACAACTGACATGGGCAAATAAACAAACAGAAGACAGAAAAAGCATCTCAGCTTTTATAACTTTATAAACGAGGTAATGCTTCACTGGCTCGCTCATATCATTACTTAAAAAAACTGAGAATAAAACATTCTCCCATTTCTCCTTCTGTTTATTCTAAAGTTTAATTACATAATAGCAAATTTGGGGAAAAAGCAAACTAAAACCCTTCACACAACATACACAGTTATATTATATTATTATATTTGTCCAATATAATACAATACATCATGTATGTCTAGTTGCAAACCCAGCCTGAAGTTTCCTTCAAGTTGTGAAGCACACAGACAGGTTTTTCTACTTCCTGTTGACTAATCCTGAATTTATAGATGTCAGAATGCCATTCTCCTGTCTGTACCAGCAGTTAACAGAAAGATTCCTCAGATGACTCCTATTACACTATACAGTATTTTCTGGTGTTCCCTAATCTGCTTGTTTCTCTATTTTGCTTCTTGCTTTATACTCACTTTACAAACTCAGGCAGAAGTTTTTCTATGTGTGTTCTCTCTCTAATACACTATTGTATTAATCCATGCATAGGATTTCTAGGTATTACTAGAAAATAGGTACAGCACCAAAATTTCCACCGTAATTCCAACTTTGTGAGTTGAGAAAGTGCTAAGTGCTCAGTCTGTTTTGTGGTATGTTATTTTTTCCATTGGTGTCACTAGTTGGAATCTCATTTCTCTGCACATACATACATCTTCGAGGAAATGAAGAAAAAGAATAGTCATGCTTCACAAAACATATTTGCTGGAATAACAGCTAAAGAAAAGTGCTGTAGATGTTCTTGAATGATTAGAAGTATTTAAATATGATGTATAGGTACACAATGAATTTATTATATAATTTCACTTGAAGAACAAGGCAAATATTATAGTGAAACTTAAAAAATTAGTTTCCTACATCGTCAACTAAGACAAATTTGTAGCTCTACCTAAAAATTAGGAAATTCGAAGGATTAATGATGCACAGTGTCAGTGAACAGACTGACAACAATCAGCACCCATATTCAATAATGAACAATGCCATTTTTTTTTAGCTTGACTGTGAAAGACCGTGTCAGTTCATGAGTTTCTGGCCTTTACTATCTGCCTGCTACACCCTATCACTAACAGAGATCCTTGTCTCATTTCAAAGCTCTTCCTATGACATCTGTAGAAAAAGGAAAAAAACGACTCCCATTTCTCATAGTCATACACTGAGAGGAAAATTCAAGAATTACTCATGGTTTATAGCTATCTATAATTTCAGGAGATTGATTTCAGATATATTCTGTCTAATTTCCAGATATACTGAATATTCTTCAAGTCACTATTGCCTTCCCTCAAAGCAGGTAGCGCGCCGTAGTGAAAAAGTTCAGTTTTAATATGGTACATTTTCCATATATAAAAATGTATATTGTTTTAAAAACACTTGCTTATGTGAATTGCAGTGCTCTGATAAAATGCAAGTCATGCAAATAAGTTTTTCTTAACTCATCAACCCATCAGTCTCTATCCATCACAATACAGTAACATGGATGAATCACATTTCCCTTAAATTTTTATATACTGCGTAAGTTTAATCTGCAGTTCATGAAGACAGAGTACAACTTTGCTGCTGGGTACTGGTGGGACCAATGGAGGGTTTCAAATCCAAGCGTTATGTTCCTCTCTGGTTTTGACATAGTAGGCAGTGTAAAAACAGAGCAGAATATATAAAAGCACTATATATATTATTTCTGAACTTTTAATGCAAGACTGAGGCAACTAACACATCACATATAAGACATCATTACTGCAGCAGTGATTAATGAGATGCTAAATGCAAGCAGAAAATATTATTTTTGCCTAAGCATACAATCACAATATTCTGCAATTTTTTTTCAGTACTGCACACAGTTCACACGAGCTGCAGCCTGTGTAGCAGAAGAGATGCGTTTCAGTAGCACAGATAATCCGCATACTAAGTTTCAGCCCATTACAAATGCAGACAACCACGAAAGAAAACCTACTAAACCTTTGACTAGGCAAGAAAACAAAGTAAAAATCTTTCCAACAGAAGAAAACCGGAGCTTAATGGCTTGTTGCAGATCACAGCCAGTGTCAGGCCTGATCCCTGCTGCGGTTCCCACTGAGGCAGGTCCCACCTAGAAGAGCAAGGTGCATCTCAGCACAGGACCTGCCCAAGCAGATCCCAAGTGTTTGACTGCTAGAGCCCACTTTAAAAAAAGAAACTCTGCCTTGCGCCCTTAAACTATTTTATCTTGAGAGTCAAAATCCAATTACTCTTTGGAGGGGAGAAAAGGCTGAATACTTGGGGTTTCCCGCTGGCTCCAGGCTGGGGCTGTCCCCGCTGCAGCTCCCAGACACTCTCAGGATGGAGGGGATTCGCCAGGGGTTCCTCACAGCCCCAAGGGAGACACCTCTCCCCTCGGGCACCTGCAAGGAGCAGGGGTGCTGCTCAGGGAGCCGTGACCGAACCCAGAATATTTCTTTTTACAGATTTACTTTCCCCATAGGTGTCCCTGGCTCCTACAGCTCTACCCTGAAGGCTGTGGCTGGCTCTGAGCACAAGCCATGCTCGGCCTCCAGATTTCTGAGGCAACTCAAAGGAGGCAATGTCCTCTCAGAGGGTTAGGGTTAGGGTTACGGTCTCTTGTGAAGGAGGAAAGCAGCTGCCTTGGAGCTTTTACTGTTTTCTGTGGTGGAGTAGGACACCCATCGCCAAATGGGCAGTGCTAAAATTCAAAGTCTTACCATCCCTTTGTTACATTCTTCCTGTATTGAATTTTCCACTTTTTTTTTTTTTTTTTTTTTTTCTCCAGTTTCTCTGCAATACCCCTTGTGGAGAAGGAATGGTACTTTTTAAAAGACCTAGAGGTATTTTACGCTATAGTTTGATTTGTGTCAAACCAGCACTACAAAATGAGAAAGTATCCTAACCAGTGTAATCCACTCTCTTCAGTCACACAGGTGCAAATCAAAATGGAACCCAGCACAGCAGAGGTCTTTATTTTGTACATATCATTTTGTCTAATTAGGTATCACTGAGCGATGCTGGTGATAAGTGTCCATCTACTGCCTGTGAAATGCATAAAGTCTATTTTTTGTCTGTGTGATTGTGTTCGTCATGTACTGTTTGACCTCAGCAGACACCACCTTGCTAGTCTTCTCTACTTCGTTTTCTTCTCGCTTACACCTGTGATTTTCCCACCTTCTGCACGCCCAGAAACACTGGAGGAATGGGTCTGAAGAATGTATGTGGAAGGTAAAATACACAAGATAAGTGAAACTTTTCCTTTGCCATTTATACTCATTTCTTATAAAACGTATGTATCTCAATGCAAAAGAGGAAAGTAAAATGAAAGAGATTTAATTGACAATGTTAATTTACGTATTCAGTGTTTGACATGCAAAAATATAAAGATGACACAGATGTGACATCTGCATGGCCAGAGTTTGTGTGCTTATCAGTTGTCAGCACTAGGGAACGAGTTAGATGTGGGCTATACATGTTGTGGACTAGAGCTTTGGCTGCAATAAATCAGTTAACCATGCTGAAGTCAATGGACCTATGCTGATTTACATTGTCTGTCGAAGAATCTAGCAACATAAAGGTGGTTGTGTATGGTAGAGAAAATGCTGGCTATTCTCAACATCAGAAATGTAACCAAACAGCTAGTGCTTTGTAGAATATGTACAGAAATGCATTTAACCTTCTTTTTGCAGAAAAAAAAAAATTTCTTGGTTTGATCTGTTAAGACATTTACAAATTAAAATGAAAGAAACCAGAACAGAACTTTTCTTTGGAAACTTCAGCTTTAAAGCAAAACAGAAACAAAGGCCTGGACCAGAAAGTATCATTTTCTTTAGCGAAAACCCTAGGTCAAGTACCATTTCAAAATGTATATGGGAAAACATAGCAATATGAATTCTAAACTGGAGGTTCAGAAGTAATTTAACTCACATTGAAAGTGTGTGGGATGTACTCATCCCTTGTTAGGGAAACAAAGAGGTTTTAGGAATGTATGTAAGCCAAATAACACAGCAAATCAAAGTAACACAGAAAGAAAATGAACCCCTGTGTGAATCACCTTTGCCAAGTGTATAAACCTGACAAAAGGTGAAGCTTTTTAGGTGGTATAAAATCATCATAGATCTATTGATTTCAGTAAAGTTGCACTGTCAGGGGATGTGACCCTCTTTGTATTTCTTCCTAAGGCACAGCAATAATGACTAAGAATGTAGAAAATTACCTAGATTTTCACATTTTTAAGCACACTGTGCTGCATTAATCCAAAATCCATTGAACTCAATAGGATATTTTAATTGAATCCATCAGTTTTGGATTACCATGTTCAAGCTAAACATGAATCTACAGCCATGTTACAAACCCTAAAAAACCTGGTGTTTGTAATGGAATTGCTGATAGACCCTTAACCATAGTGGTGCTGGCGGGAGTCACTATAATATTGTAAATAAGGTGAATAGGCTCTTCTTATCTCATTTCACAGCTGAGCAGTGTATTGCCAGATAAATCAAATCAGGGTAAACGGCTTCATCTAATAAACTGGGTCAACATATAATGTATTTGTTCAGGTTTGCACTTTCATTGATTCTCATTTGATTTAAGAAGAGATATTTCAGTTTGTGTTTACAACATTTTTAAATATCTCTTTTCCCCCTTCTCTAGAGAACAAGCAAGTGAGATGGTATGCAAGCTGGTAGCATCACAAAAATGCCAAGTTTTCTGTAAGTTCCTCTGCTTTCCATTTTTATGCATCTGGGAGAGAGTGGGGGTGGGGAATGAGGGAGTTACTATCTCTTATCTGCATTTTCTCAATAATGTTTTAGTGATGTTTGCTAATGTATCATTCATTAACCATCAGCCACTATAAAAAACATAATCTATCTCACAAAGTGGACATTATTATCGCATTAAATCATTTCACAATATACCTGAACGGTTCCACATGAGGGGCCTGGCCTGACTGAGCTCAAATGCCTTGGGGGCAAACTCTTCAGTAGTAATGAGATACGAGGTCTGTCTGTGATGAATATGATATTACTCGTGTCAGTGGCTGTGGACTGCACCCAGAATATTTCTTCTTACAGGTTTTTTTTTTTTTCCTTACTTTTTTTTTTCCCTATTGCAAAGGAACTCAGGCAAAGCACTATTAACCCAGTAAATGAAGCTCTAAAGATCACAGAATGTGCCCATTAGTCGACAAGATTGTGACTAATCCAATTTTTCTTGCAGGGAGCAATTCTAATGCTGCTGTAACATCTGGGGATGGCAGGGCCTGCATTACTGATGAACCTGTTTTTTTTTTTTTTCTACCTTTTTCTTCATCGAAGAACAATTATTACACTCATTTCATTGCTTCTCTCCGTCCCTACATTTTGTCTCTGACTTCTTCTACCATGATTACCAGTTTGAAGGTGGTTAAGATAATATCCCAGGCTGACAGAACAAGTGGCAAGGGTGAGGACTGAGGAGAAGGCTGAAAAAGAAACCCATTGTGATTTTAGGAATGTGGACAGATATTGTGCTTGTTCACTGCAGGAAAAGGATTAGGTTCCCCCAAAATAAGCAGGAAAAGGGGCTAGAACCTTTTATTATCAGTCATCATTAAAGGTATGCTGTCCTAAATTGTCTGAGGGTTGGAAGAGAATGTTGTCTTGCTCCTACTTACTCTGATAAAAGCATTATGTGTTATTCTTTGTGTGGCAGTATTACATGTCAGTAACTGTAAAATCCTGCTTTTCTGATTTATTTATTGTCAATTATGGAATTTCATTCTAATATAAACTGCCACTTAGGACAAGCCTGGGGAATTTAGTTTAAATGGAACCTCTAAAAATGTTTTACAATAGTAAAAATTCTATCAACTGCTGATGGCTAACATATATAGATTTTACAGGTTGATTTTTTTATGTTGAGAAAAAAAATCTTACCTTCACATGTTTAAAAATGCAGAAGATGCTAAACACCAATAGAGATCTGTTCTTATACCCAGGGACCAATGCAATAAAGTAGAGGAAGAATCGATTAAGTCCCATTTGCTGTAACTTCATTTGCAGTGTTGCAATATGGAAAGGAGTTTAGAGATAGAAAATAAGTCAGGGAATTCTGCATCTAGTTGCTTAAATCTTTGGATGAAGAAAGCTATTGTTCTCATAAATCAGCTGCAAGTCTATGAATTTTAGCAGTGGTTATATTGCAGTTTCATGCTTAATCTCTCTTGTACATCTCTTGTGCAAGACTATTATATTGAGTTCCACACTAAGAATTAAAGTTTGTCCAACATTCACAATGTCTAAGCTAGAAGTCTACCTCTCTCAACAACTGCTATTTAATTTTTATTATTTTACTACAGTGCTCGCACTGTGGCAGCACCTCTGCAGGAAATAGTGGCTGTTTAACATATCTAGGTAGTCTGGATTCTGAAAGTGGAAAGACATTTTTCACAACATATTAGTATTTCTGCATCTAATTGAATACACAATACACAGTTGTAAATGAACAAGAAAGAAAGCAATAAGTTTTTAGACTAGAACTTCTTTTCTAGAGTCTGAGAATAGGATGAGGATTCTGTGAGTTGTCAGTAACAATTCTGCAGTGGCTCAAGAGTTTGTTACGAAATAAATCTGGAGAATGTCAGGTGTCCTTGAAGGGCTGGTGCTGTTCAATATGAGAGAGTAATACAAGAAATGATAGACTGAGAACTTTTGCAAATGTTTCAGTAGTGTAAATGCAGCAAGTAGAAAAGAAAAATGTATTTTAACTACCTAGGTATTTGGGACATTGAGTAGAAATATTTGTTAAAGTTAAATTAGAGAATTATAGTAAAGTCAGAGATGTGAATAAGGCATGGGAGTATTTATTACGTAGAACAGTCATGCCCGTTAGTGATAAAGGAAAGATTCAAGGAAAGAAATATCTTTGATGCTATCACTCCAGCTGAAATACTAAAACCTGGCAATCCAGACAGTGGCTTTCATCAACAGGAAATGGAGTGAAAAGCAACACAAAGGAAAAATACCATTACTACCTTTAAGAAGCTGTAGTTTAGTTTTACAGGGAACAATCCTGTTTAATTTGAGGTACTATTTATCATTCAACAAGAAAGCAGATGATGAACTATACAGTGACCTGTCATGCAGTTAAGAAAGAATGTAGCAAAAATATGCATTTTGGTACAAATCCTTCTGTCAGAGCTTTGCTTAAGTAAAACAGATATATTTTGAACTCTTCTTTAATTATCTGTGTAGACTGGAAAATATCTGTTTCTCTTGGCTGTGATTACAGGGAGTTCATGTTAGGTACTACTGAGATGCATACATGATGTATAACAAATGCTAATAGCTGGGGTTATTGAATGAAACCCTGACCACCCCAAGCCAGTTACAAAGCTACTCTTGGACCCACTGAGCCAAGATTTTACACACAGATTCATTCTGGCTTTTATAAATGCGTTCAGCCAATTCTGTTGCTCTTTGGATTTTCTCCAGTACAACTAAAAGACAGTCCATCCAGTGATGTCAGGACACAGCATATGTAGCATCAGAATCTTGCCGTGCTGCTTTCCAGACCAGATTAGCTAGGAACTTGGCCAAATGTGTCTTACATGGCTTTCCTGACATCTGTACACATGTAGGATTGAAAACGAGTCTGCAAGACAGAAAACACTTGAGCTTGTGACTGAAGTGATTAAGTATGCAGGTGTTTTTTGGATTAGGCCTTTAAAGCGGATCTTGCCTAACGGCCATAACTTTTGTAAATGTAAGTCATGAATCAAATGGAATTAGTTGATGTATGATGTTACAATGCTGGCTGAAAAGCGCTACTTATTTTTGCCTTTGAGTAGGTAACAAACATCATAAATTTTAATGTCAACTTTTGCTATTATTGTCTTGGCAATCTAGTTTTATTTAGATTGTTTCTTCTTCTTTTGTTATTTGTCAGGAGCCACCATTGACTTTCTTTAGAATAGCTGAATCTGAAAAACTGTCAGCTGGCCGGGGTGGAACTGCAGCAAAACTGCTGTTGCATGTGGTGGTATCAGGCTTTCACTCACAGTTTCCACATGGTTCAAGCTAACTTGCAAATCCAAATTCAGCTATAAGATGACAGCAAAAGGGGATTTTTCCAGCCTGCAGATTGCTAAACTACCCGAAGAGTGCTACTTTCTTACATACAACATGTCTGCAGAAATGTTTGAGAACCCTTCCTTGCACTTTGTTGTGCCTGGGTAATCCCACCAGTGCCAGAATCTCAGAACAGTTCCTATAGGAAATGTTTGCTACAATTTATATAACTGCAAAGCACAGACCTAAATGGTGGTTTTGTAGTACATCATCCAAACCTGCCTGCCAGTCCAACTCAATAATTGTGAAATAGTTCTTTTTCCTCTGATGTTTATGATCGTACTTGATTGTTGATACATGATACATTTTTACTGCACCAAACCCAATTAAATATTCTGTCTTAAATGCCAAAAGAACAGTTGCAACTCACTTTAATATTGACTCTAAAGCTTATTTTACATTTCACATGTCCGAGTCTTGAATTATTTTCCCAATAGTTAAATTAGCAGTGAAATCCAGCCTCTGCAGGGTCCTGAACAGAACGTAAGGAGTCAGCGAAAAACTAGTTCTATTTAGATATTGAATCCTACTGGCAGTCAATTTATTACTGGAGAATGTTATTTTACTGCTTTTAAAAAAGCCTCGGGTATTTGGGCATTAACTGTGTCCTATCTGTTTAGATACAGGAGGATACCTAAAGACAGTTGTTAGGCACACTTGGTAGCACGTTGCTGGGAGTAGAAGTCAGGCAGCACTAAGGCTGTCTAGCTCAATCTGCCACCTTATATCTTATTTCCCTTTTCAGTTATGCTAACGTTCATCAGGTGACTTTGTTAGGGTGTCCATCCTAGAAACAGAGCACTGCATGGGCAATTGCAGCTTTTCAGTCTTTTTCGAATTCTCCTGATAACGGTGTAGCTACAGTTATTACTACAAGCAAGTGGATGTGCAGAATTTCTGTGCTTTAGCCTCAGCAGCATTAAGCAATTCATTTCAGAAACTACACTTGAGAAAAGCACAGAACTAGGATATTTCTTGTTTGACTTCATTGGGAATTTTTTTTTAATTTTCTCTGAAAGATGACAGACTATTTTATTGCCTAATATTGATAAAAAGGCACTTGGTTTTTGTTAGAGGCATTGAAAGTTGGAGTAAAAGTCACAGGACAGCAGGCAGAAAGGAACGTTTATGAAGGGTGTTATCCTGATTTACAGGCAAGTGAATTTTCAGGTGTTATGGGCATTAGAGTAAAGCAACAACCAATTTGAAAACGATCATAAAGGAAGAGACAAGAAGTATGTAAGAGGAAAAAACTTACGAGGTGCAGATGTGCTTATCTAAAGGGAGCTCCGGTCCTTTGTTCAGGAATAACTACAGGTCTCTCAGTGTCGTGTCAGTAGATGATTGAATGAAGTTTGTGCCTGATTCTGACAGGACTAATGGGAAAAGAGGTGAGCAACATATTTTTAAATGATAGTACAGTAAACGGAAGTGGACTTGCTCATGTAGTACTGCTCTATTAATTAAGATCATCAGGAGGCATTAGGAAGAAGAAGTGGAAGAGCCGGAAATGTTTAAAAAAATTATTCAAGATATTATTTATGAGCTCTATTTCTAGGACTGCAGCTAGTCTGGTACCTCTCTCAAAAATAAATGATAGGGACTGATGCTGCATAATGGGACAATTTACAAATAGAAATGAAAGAGATGTTTATAATTTTGACCTTAGTGACTCCAGTAAGATCAGTCCTTTACTGGTTTAATGTTGTTTCACAGTTTGTGCTGTTAAATCAAAAGGTTATCTATAATACATCTGGCACTATTAATGCAAAGGATCAGGGATATTCAACAGACATTTATTCATTATTAATATAGATAATAAAGGATCATTTATGAGGCTACAGATGAGATTTTTATCATCAAAAGCTTAAAAAGGGAAATTTATTTTTGCTTCAGGACAGAGATGAAAAGAGTCAGTAATGGGAAATGTAAGAGTCAACACCAAACTGTCAAATTCATTCTTTTCCTGAAGACAGCTAGCACTTGATAGTAACAGATTAAAAACAAAATAAAAGAAAATGTTTTTGTTGTAAAACCTCTTTATTGACAGGGAGGGGCTTTCAGTGCCTGCATGGTTTGCTCCGGTTTTGTCCTTTAGCAAGACAGTTGTCAATGCTTTTCCCTCATGCAGCTGTGCTTTCTGCTGCCTCGTAAGAAGACCTAGAGTGGGAGAATGTATCATTGTCTCAAGAATATCTGGGAGCTGTTTCGAATTGAACTTGACAAGAGTGAAAGTCAGCTCTAGGGTTGTTTCATTGTTTTTGGTGCAGACAACATGCTCCTGTTTTGAGTTTTAGGAATGTAACGCAGTGCCATATGATGGTACAACTGTAAACAGTAGTAGTAGGGTTTGCACACGTGAAACAGAAGTCTCAACAAGAGTAAAATACTGATTTTTTTTCTGTCTTGCAGTTGCTGGCATTTACAGAGAGAGAATGAACCCCTAGTGCTAGTGAGAGTGCTTATAAAGTGTCAGACCTGGATTCACAAAGCCAGTGGAGATTTCTTAATATCACAGGACCCACAATATTTGTTGAGACTGCCCCCTGCATTTCCAAGACTGCAGTTGCCTAGTAAAATATCCCTGAATGAATGGTGAAAGCCAGGATATTCAGAGTTAAGGCTAAAACTCTCTCCTTGTTTCACCTATCAGTCTTATCTAGGGCAGTTGCTTGAATCAGCTTCTAGGGTTCTCGGAACATTCAATTATCTTGTTTCCCATATGATCTGCAATACCCAAGGGTGGATTTGGAATTTGATGAAGCTGTTTCTGATCTGAGGGTATGGACTGACCAGTCTGCTTGAGGTGACCTCAAATCCTCACTAGGAACAGTGGAAGTAGTAAAATAGAAATAGATGTGTTGGAAAATTAATTTCTTTACTTGGATGCTGTCCTTGTATTGTCTAGAGTTTGGGTACAATTCTGAAAGTCCTCATTTGTAGTCCCTCTTCCCCCTATTTTCTTTGGCCTTTTTCATGTCAGAAAAAGAGTCCACATTCCCGTTGTTATTTGTGGGATCTTACAGAAATTGTGTAGCTTTTTCTCAGTCAAGCAGATGAAACTTGGCAGGCAATATAGAAATGAGCCAAGAGCAAATTTCAGTTATAAGATCTCAAGGTTTTTTTCAAAAGTTTCTGCTTTTTTAACCATAATTTCATTGAAAAGCAAATAAATCTAAGGACCTGGAGAAAAGCCCTTTCTGAAACTTGATCCAATAGAGAAAAACCCATAGGGTCATATCTGGGCATGAAAAATTGGATCCTTTTTCTTTTCCCTCTGAACTGAAAGGGTCTGAATGTTTTTGATTTGAAATTGTGAATAACAATTGAATATAAAATAAATAGCTTATAAACAAACAAATTAATTTTCCCTCTGGGTGAAGAATGGGCAACAGTCTCTGGATGGGGTTGACAAGTCAGGATCTTCATGGCATGTCAGAATTTGTTGTAAAAGGCTGTATCACAGGAGGTCAATGAGAAACAGAGCCGGGCACAATGGGAATTTCTGTGTCAATCTTTCTTTCTTTTAGTTGCCATTCCAGCCTCTAACTTAAGCATGATGACAGATAAACCCTGACTAATCTAGCCAAGTCTAATAAGTTACTTTCCCAGATGTCCATTTCAACCTTCTACAGATACAACTGTTACCTCAAAGTATTAGCAGGATTTAATATTTGTGTTCTTTAGCTGCTTTTCTGCAAAGTCCACTCCACCACATTACACATCTTTGTGGGAAACTGGCTGTAGGGTGACCATTCTTCTGGCTCTGCTGTGCGAGCAGTCATCTCTGGTATAATAAACAGCTGAGGCAGAAGCATCTTAAATCCTTCTAGCAGTCTGCTAAATTATTTAAAGCCCTGTTGAGTAAATCCCTGGCAACATTAGTTGAAGTGCCATCATTCAGGTAGACCACAATACCTGGACAGCCCTCTCTTGAAATCAGAGGAAAGAACAGTCTGTGCAGAACCATGTATGGGTTTTGGAGCATAAAAATTAAAGAAGAAAACCAACAAGTAACCTTGCTACATTTGCTCACTATGTGAATTTTTAATCCTCACATAAATTCTTTATAAAGCTTTGTTAGTTTGGACTTCCTTGAACATATGATACAGAAGAAAAAAGACTGTAAATACATTTCTGGCTGTAGAGGACAGCCCCTGTATTGCATATGAGTTTTAACTTTTGATTATCCATCAGAGTTTATATTGAAAGGTAGCATTTTGAATAACAAGTTAATGTAGACAATTTGTTATCTTTAATAAATTCCTTCTCCTCTCTCTCCTGGTGTCTAACAGGAATAGGTTAACATATTACATAAAGTCATTGTTAGTCCCAGGTGCAGAATGTTCTGCCAATGAACAGCTACATATCTAATTAAAGAAATCACCTCAGCAACATCTGTAGTCACTCCTGGATACTGATGGAGACCTGTGAACATGCACTGATGACCTTCAAGCTGCAGAAGACTTGAGAGGGCATCAGAAAGACAAAGAAGCAAAGCAGCTGGTAAGTTTGAAAATAACATGGTCTATTTTTTTAGCTGGGCAATGCCCTTTATTTCAGTCACAAAAGATTAAATCCTATGTGACATGTATTACAGATTCCAAGGTCTTTTCTATCAGAGAAGCTTCTTAAAATTCATGAGAAGCAATCAGAAAGAATTTAGGTGTGTAGAAAGTGAGGAGAAAGTGATTGATATGTTAGACAAATACATACCTGCCCAAGTCATTAACATGAGGGAGGGAGGAAGGATACCATGGTTAATGCACAGAGAAAATGCAGTATATAGAAATATCTCTGAAAGCATTCAGCTAATTAAAGGCCTGAAACAGGAAAGTATTACTCACATGAGTAGTCAAAATGGTAATCAAACCACCACTGTAAGGACAACTCATGAGTAAAGGTTTGCTGTCAAGGCCTGTATGAAGTATATGCGTGGAAAGCCTGCACTGATGATTAAATCCTGTGCTTGTTAAAATGTAATAATTCCAGTGACAGGGAAGAGATTTGATTAGTGTGCTTGGACAGAAAGACATTATTATGGAGGAGTGATTTATGGTATAGAACAGCACAAAATTTTCAGAGTTTTTTTTGTACATGTTCAAACAGAATCCAAGGGTATTTTTTCACAGAGTATGAACATGTGCAATTAAAAGCATTCATTAATTTTACTAAAAAGGATAGGTACTTTTATTGGCTTTTAGTCTAAAATACCACTTTTTTTTTCACTTGTAAAAGTTGGGTTGATGGTTTGTTGGTGTGGGGTGGTTTTTTTTGTTGTTTTTTGGTTTTTTTTTACATATTAAACAAAGACAAGAAAGCTCTCTCTTGAACAATGGAGAGATTGTATGCAGATAGGTGACATAAGATCTGTGTCAGATTTATTCCCTGTGCTATGGATTGTTAAGAATAATAGTACTTGTTAAACTGATTGTACATTTCATGAAATATCAAATACAGTCCACTGAAATCACTGGGAATCTTTCTGCTGATATGGTTGACTTTAGACCAAGCTAATAGAGCTGCTAGCTCTTCACAAAATAATTTTATTCTACATTTAAAAACAAATTAATAAGGATTTTCTCTGTTCTGAGTTGACCGAGAATAAACAACAGATCTACCAGTTTTCTGTGACTAGTTATATTATCACAGCAAGTAATTTTCTCAGCCAGTATAAATTTGGTAACTTCTGTAGTCTTGAATGCAGCTGTGATGATTAATATCAGATGAGGATCAGGGTCTTCTGTATTCTTGGAAACAAGCCTCCACTGTTGCTTCTACCAATAAACAACTAACTTTTTCCCAGTGCTCTTCTGCCATGCCAATTTGCTACCAGCAAGCATGAAACCTTTGTCTAGGGGTCTAGGGGGCCCGTGACAGTTCTTTGAAGTATAAATAATGAACACATCCCTTTAATTATCTACAAGACTGCATCTTGAGTACTGTTTCCAGTTTTGGTCTTCCCATTACAGAAAGACGTTGATATACTGACACAAGTCTAATGGAGGGCCAACAGGATGGTTGGAGGTGGAAGAACATGATATATGAGCCTGAGAAAAGTGGGTCATTTATTTCGGAAAGAGGAGGCTTTGGGGTAGACCTTATTGCTGTTCTATACCACCCAAGAGAGTATAAGGATGGTAGGAACCAGTCCCTTTTCAAAGTGAAGGCTTGATGGGCACTGGGCTTGAACTACAATAAGAAAAATTTTTATTAGATATGAAGAAACAAATTTTCACAATGAGAGCAGTCAAATATTGCAACACGTTGTCCATCCTTGGAGATATTCCAAACTTGTCAGGCCAAGGATCTAAGCAACTAGCTGGACCTGCTTTGAGGTGGGATTGAACAATCTTACTCCAGCGCTCCCTTCCAATCTAAATTACTCTATGGTTCTGTGTAACTACTTTTCATCTGACAAGCAGAGATTTGCTACAACTGAAATTTTCACACCACTTCCATATATTACCATGTACTGAAATAACAACAAATGTTTGTCTGGTGGGTTTCCATCAGATTCAAGTTCTTTTTAACTCTTCTTATATTTCTAATAATTTTTTTATAACCTACCGTTGAGAAGAAAATACCGTAAAGATGTGCATTGCTAAGTGTTGTGCATTTTTCTCATGCCTAAAAAAAGTGATTCAAACAAAGAATGTAGTGCACATACTATAAGCTATGCATTATGCAAAACAAATCAATGTTAAAAGTTAAAGCTATTGAATGAAGTACTCTGGAGTTAAATTGGGCTTGTGCAAACTGAAAAATAAGACCATAGTCAGGTTCATCTGAAAGGATGAAATTCCGTGTGGGTATGTGTCACTGGCATGCAGGGAAGGAAAGTGTCTCAGATTTATATACAAAATGTTGTCTTCTGTGCTACTCATTACCTCTCAGGAACCAGATATTATCACAACAGAATCAGTATTGACACAAAAATGCCAAAACAACTCCCAAATGATTAAGGAAACAAACCAAGCAGCATTAGAAAAAAGTAAAGATGGAACCAGAAAATGTCAATACACCTCTGCAGGTGTGTGACTAGAATATTGTGTGTAAATCTGTTCTCTAGTGGCTCTACCTTCAAAAGCATCTAACAGATTTCTTCTCCACAAGGATAGCCAAGCAGTGAAGCAGGTTACCCAGAGTGCTTCTGCAGTCTTCTTCCTCAAAGCTTTTTCTAGAATAGACTGGATGAAGCCTTCCTGCTTTGAGGAAAAGGTTGGTCTAGATGGTGTCCTGAAGGTACCTCTGACCTGAATTGTCCTATTAATACAGATTGGATAGACATGTATTGTTCATCTTCCAACCAAGAACTATTGGCACGTCAAAGGAGTTGACACAAAGTCAAAACAAAGGAAAGAGGATTTTTCATAGAACCTCTTGTATAGGGATAGCACGGAAGCTTGAGGTTCATGTAGAGTCAAAGGCTGGACAAGTTGGTGGAGCAGAAATCCAGTGAGGATTTCATAAACAGAAACCACATCTGACTCTGGAAGTCCCAGAGTTACAAATTTTCAGAAACTTGAAGGATATTCTAGGCTGTTATTGACTTATACTTACCTTATTCTTGTACTTCTCCTTATGCATCTACTGTTTGGTGACGTCAGAAATAAGCTAGTGGGTTCGATAAACTTTTGATCTGAATCAATATAGCTGTTCTTTTGGGGCTTTTTTTCTCATTTTATGGTATGTTGAGAGAATTTTTTTCTTCTCCCCTGGAGCTCTTGGCTAAAGAATGCCCAAGCCTCCCGGGAGTGCTGCACGTGCACCTTGGTCAGTGCATAGGGCTGCTTAATGCAATCAGGATCTTCTGAGACTTCAGCTGTCAAAATCTTTCCAGTTCTTGACAGCAGACTTCTCAGAGGGTTTATAGAGATTCAAGATTTGATCAAATTTGTGCTAAAGGCATATATCCAGTTTCTTCTTCCCTCTTTCAAACTTTTGCACTAGAGCATAAAATGTGGGGCATATCATCAACGAATAATTGCAAGATTCTTTTATTAGAATCAGGAAACACACTTTCTCTCAAAAATGTCTAGTCCTTTTAACTTTAAAACAGTGAGACACAGATGCTTCCCCTGAAAAATTATTTCACTCCAATTAATTAATTAAAAAGGTGATGAGCAAATGGGGGAAAAAAAGGTCTCATAGTGGAAGGTGTTGGACAGGTTTGCTGTTAGTAGTCACTTATGTATGCCATCACTCTGACTTCTGCTGGTTTCTAAAATAGACAAATTAATGTGAACTTCCAGGGCTCACAGACTGTAAAAAATCCATGCAGTATAAATCCCATTTAGTTTAGTTAGCATGGTACAGAACTGCACCAAGGCACTGGGGTGAAGAAGCTATGGAGGAAGAAAGAAGAAAAATAAGGAAAAACATGCTCATAAGCTTGTGCTGTCGGTGACTGTCGAATAACTTGAATCATACCCAGTTTCAGAGATGCCTGGCAGAGGTTCACACAGAGACACTCCCATGTTAGTCCTATGTAATAACTGCCTAGGTTTGAGAGGAGGAAAGGAGGATTCATCAACCCTCTGAAGACATTTTTGGGGACTGCTTGCTGTTGAGAGGGTGAACACTTTGTAGGCAAGCCCAGACCCAGCAAATACCAACCAACTTGTCAGTCAGCATACCTGGTGTGACCAGCCAGCCCAGACCTCATAGGTTCACGCTCCCCATAGGAAAATAGATTATTTTCTGGCCTATCAACCAAGCAACAGGAGGTGGAGCAACAGGCAAGGGCTGCAGTGATTGTGGCCCATGATGTGACACGGTGTCATAGGAAACCAAGCTTCGCTACAGCTGCAGACTGTGCAGCTGGCTGCTGGGCACACCTCAGAGCAGTCCTGGAGTCTAGGGATAGATCCCTGGCTCTTCAAGAGGGATCCCATGTTTATATCATGCAAGAACGTTAATAGTAAATTTCTCTTTGTATTGCCAATCTAGCCTTTGGTGGGAACTAGTGGTTATTCATGTGTAAATTGCATTATGATTATGATTTCATATAAGACCTTTATATAAAGCAAAAGTCCAAGTAAATGAATGACTGTATGATGCAGGTAATATCTTTTGGGTAGACAGGAAGAAGGCAAATGAAATGTTCGAATCTGATATTACTTATTCAAACATTTTCTGCTGGAGATACCAATTGATACACAGTCATTGTGGCTTAACCTAGCCTGTTCCTTGTGAAATGGTCATCCAATCAATCTTGTGCGGGCAACCAAGTTGCAGAACCCAGAACAGTCACAAACTAACTGTTCAGAACACAGAAGAAAATCAGCCTTGTTGAGAAACGAGTATTTCTCTTATTTATAGTTTGAGCTTTGATTCTGGCAACAGATAAAATGAGAACTGATTTTGTAAACCACAGTAGTGATCTGTCGTGGCACACATGAAATTAATAAAAAACCCCCAGTCATTCAGGTAGCTCCGTTGGCTTTTCTCTCTACCTCCAGATCTCAGTTTCCATTTTCAAAGAGCTTACTTTTTGTCTACAAACCAAAAAGATTTTGGGCAAATTATAACACGTTGGAATAAGACTGTGGCACAAAGAGGTGTTCAAAGCACAACGAAATGAGAAATATGTAACAACTGGTATATCCAATGTGCCATGTGCATTTCTGAGATAGATATCTATATATTTTTTATTATTAATACTAATAAAGGCAGGGCACGGGTGCAGCAGGCCTTAGTTTCTGTCTTTGGGGACTTTCATCTTTAATATAGTCTCTTAAAAATACATGCATTGCTACATTTTTCATTACCCTTAATTTTTTCATCAATCACGTTAATTTATACAGGGGGCACTTAATAATAGCTAATTAACACTTATGACTTTTTAAATTAAAAGACCTTTGGAGAGATTACTGCTGATTGCGAAAAGGTTTTTGTTCCTCCCATTAAAAAGAGAAGGAAAGAGAGACTGAAGATCTGGCTCGGGCATATGAGGGGAACTTCTCTCTTGCTTCACCGATCACACAACAAATGAAAACAGCAAAGGCCTGCACAAAGGCAATACTGCTATTACCCTACACTCCTGAAAGGTGCCATTATTTTAACTGATTATTAAGCAGCATATATATTATTCAGAGTGACCTTTAAATAGCTGAAAATTAAATTATAGTTTGCCGGGGAGATATCTAAACCCATGTAGCTATTATTACCAAAAAAAAAAGGGACCATGAGCTCATACAATCTCCTGAAACTATATTTTTATTATTACCAAATTCAGTGAAGAGAGAAAAAGCCTTGAATTCTGATAGTGAGAGGGC
The DNA here is from genome assembly GCA_013398155.1 of Pedionomus torquatus. Classification (NCBI taxonomy): domain Eukaryota; kingdom Metazoa; phylum Chordata; class Aves; order Charadriiformes; family Pedionomidae; genus Pedionomus; species Pedionomus torquatus. The sequence goes on from VZRU01011247.1 coordinate 119,826, forward strand.
TTTCATGGATATAAATAACAATTCTTAATAAAACCCCTATTCTTACAGTGGGAAGTTGCCTATGTTTAATTTTTGACAGTGTTTACTTTTAGATATATCAGGGAGATGTTTGGATTCACCATTTTCCCTCTCTATCAACAATATGACTTCTTCCTTTAAAATCAATGGATTTCTCATCATTGAGTATCTGTGCTAAACACTTCCAGTGTTCTCTAAATTCATATAATCTGGCCATATAACTTTGTTTTAAAGCAGCACTGAGGGTTTTTTGTTGGTTTTGTGGTTGTTGTCACCATTATAATAATTAGTCAAAAGTCAAGTTGTCTAGCTTATAAAAAAAAAAAGCTGAAAAAAGCAGTGATATATTTTATTGATGAAATGCAATTTATAATTACAGTATAAATATACAATATAGCTGCACATTCTGAGAGAATGAATAGATACATTTTTAATAAATAGGTTTTAAATGAGTTCTTTACCCATTTAGAACAAAAGGGTTGACTCTAAAAGAAGTAGAAAGAAATTCTGTGAGGGTGTTGAGACCGTGGAACAGATTGCCCAGAGAAGCTGTGGATGCCCCATTCCTGGACATGTTTGAGATCAGGCTGGATGGGGCCTTGAGCAACCTGGTCTGGTGTGAGGTGTCTCTGCCCATGGCAGGGGGCTTGGAACTCCATGATTTTTAATGTCCCTTCTAACTCTAACCATTGTAAAAGTACAACAAACAGGACTCACCTCAATAGAGTCATTCAAACATTAGAAAAATATCTTTAGACTAACCAGTATTGCTATGTGGTTTCCCCTTTCTCTGAAGCCCACAGAACTCAGCTTGCATGTGGTGATCACTTTTCTGCCACGACCCTAATGGCTATTCTGGATGCCTGTGAAGTTGCTCAAAGAAACAAAGGATTGTTGTTAATGAGGTGTTCATCTTTGTAATCTTCTGAATAGATAGTTAAAATGAAACTTCATGTCATATTGCATGAGTCATATAGGTGAAGTTGAGTAGGTTTGTAGGGGCTAGATGATGAAGAAGTTGGTAGGTTTTTGTTCTAGAACTGTTTTTCTATTGGGTCCAGAGAACTTCAGATGAGGTCCTATGGGCTGACGATCCTGGCTAATCATTTTAGGTGTGATAATAACCACTTACCAGGAACAAATAACAATTGTACTTTTAAGCTCTTTCTGAGTACTCTCTTCTGTGGCTCTCCTAACTTTTGCTATTCAAGGTAACATCCTGGGTCTCTGACAGCTACAAACTGGAGAAAGATGACAGCCCACAGGGATACTGGTTCTTCTGAGCATTGCATGCCTGTTCTGCTCTTTCAACTAAGATTTTATGCAGTAAAGAAATACTGAGCCACTGAACCACATATGGAAAAACTGGTCTTAGACATCAAGACAGTCTTAGCGCTGGGGCAGCAGGATTTAGCAGCAGTGTTATCAGAGGCGATGTTTGCCAACATGGCTGTGTGATGGGACTTGAAATGTAGTGAGGGCTTTTGCTCACCTCTCCTCAGAGGAAGCAGGCTGGCTCATGTCAGGAATCAAAGAAGTATAATTGAAGAAACTCCTTCAAGCGGCTTTGAAATTGCTTAACATCCTGATGAACTGGAGTAGGATTTACATAGAAATGATGTCATACAAACATTCTCCACAATGCTTTGACAGTAAGCACCTCAGTGTATTCATTTTTATATCAGCCCATGCTGTGAAAACATGCATGAACCAAGAGAGTTTTACTGTGTTCTACAGGGTAGAAAAAATAATTATAAATAAAAATAAAAAGCAAATACTCATTATTATATATTGGCTATTTACTTGATAATGGCCCACATAATTACAACCAGCATCCCTCATGTTAGTATATAATGTTACAAGTGCCTTCACAGTTTAAAATAAAACTGCTGTGGTATACTGAGCTGAATTACGAAGTATCTGAATAATAATAATTAAAAAAAAAATATTAATAATAATAATTCAAATAATTAAATTTGAAAGAGCTAAGCTTCAATTTATAAAGATTTTCAATTAAACATAGACACTTTTAAATCTTTCTCACTCTGTAATCCACATTTCTAGAAGGTTTTTTCTCTCCCTACCAGCAGACAAACATTTTTGCATCGTTATCAGTAACAGCACCAGTGATTCATACTTTACTCTCTCAGATGACCTCAAATGTTCTGCAGATTGTAATGTATGAAATCCTGATCCTGCAAATAACAATAGGCAGTAGAAACACCATCTCTAAAGATCACGAAGAGGGACACATGTTTAATCTCTTGAGCTTTTGCTATTAGAAAGGTAGTAGCAGTACCTCACATAATTTGAGACAAGAAGAATGGAAGGGAAGTTGGAATTCATGGGAAGTAATAGTGTGCTCTCAGAGAAAGGATATTTTCCCCATAGTATTTTCAGAAGTAAACAGCAGAATAATTTTGCAAGCTAATTCATCTTTCTGCTTATCTACTCCACAATTTCAAATCATAATCCACTTTTTTTTTTTAATATGAAAGCAACAGAAATTATGAAAGCCCTGGTGGATTTCATTGGGTCTTTGGCAAATCTTCCCTTTTTTGGATTAAATATCTTCTTTGGTTCTTTTTGTGAAGTGGGTGGACGTTTAAAGTTCAGAGTGTGTAGACAGTTAAGTTTCAGAGACTTAAACTGCATGTATGACTCAAAGTAGAGTTTCTCAGAAGGTTTTCCTGTTTTACCTGGAGAATTAACATGTAGTTTCTTTCTTCTGAAAGAATGTCCACTGTGAGATCCTCTTAACTGAAGATGTCCCCAGCATTTACATACTACTTCTGGGACTTTGTGAACTACCTAGTCCCCAGGGAGCACTGCTATCACGGCAGTACATAAATCAGAACAGGAACTTTGATGTAAATGGGACTGAATCCATTAATTGCTTTAAAAGTCTTTGAGATTTGCATTGTCCCAGAAGACATGCAGTTAGAGTGGTTCAAAGATCATAACACGCTTTGATGTTGCCAGGGCTGGATTCATTATTGCTTGAAATTGTAAGAACAAAGCTTTACACGGACACTGGAAATTAGCTGGGAGCCAGTGCAGGGATGTGAACCATGCTATTTTCTTATCTAAGCTTAATGAGCCTTAGAAAACCCAAGCATTTTCTTGGTATTCAGGAGTTGGGGGACACAACGCCCTGGCCAGTTCTTTTAATGTTGACTGAGTTTACCTTCAGCCAGCTTTTTCATCCTGGGTGTAGCTCCTTGGAGATGTCCAGATGTTTTATCAATGCTGTGTTTGGGTATTGCTAGTAGTTTGTTTGTAGAAAAATCATACGTGGCTGAATTATGTGGTTGCTGTCGTGGTCAAATGGGATCCCAGGCTTAACAGGCACTCTAGGTTGCTAGATATGCCAAATTATAGAGGTTTGCATTATACTGCCAAGCTCCATGTCTCACAGGAAAACTGTATGGGACATAGGTCTTCTCACTGTTTTGGTTATGATTACCTGTTGCTTTTCTGGATGGCTGAGAGTCTGGTTTACAATGTGTCAGGTTAATTGCCCTTGCAATAGTCTGACCTGCTGCACACATGAGGTTAATTCTCTACATATCCACCAATTGTCTGTCTGGAACTGTCAAAACCTCCATTCAACACCATGCTTAGGGTCTCCAAAATTTTTTAAGATGGTTTTGGTCATGGAGATATCCTTGTGACTTCAGAGCTGAAGCCCCCTTGTTCAGAAAACGTACTCAAACTTCAGAGCCTGAAGTTGTAGTGTGTGTGCAGATTTTAGTCTAGCTCTGTGGATCAGGAAAACAAGTCTGTTACCTTTCTAGGATGAAGTTCTTTCATTATACTGCTTACAGAGCCCACATATATGTAAGGAAGAAAGCAGATTTTTCTTGTAGCCTGCACAAAAATAATTTTAAAATACACACACAGGGTGGAAAAATAGGCAACATAATAATAGTAATTAAATCAATAATAATAATAGTAATTAACAATTCCTTTCTCTCTTCCAGTCAAGGCAAGGAAGAGTTAAAACAGTTTGTACCAATTATTGACTACAAGATCTGCAAATGATTGCATAAAATTTCCAAAATATGCCTGCAAGCTTCTATTATTGATGTTGTGCCCCAGGACATGCACATATGGATTTAATTGTCTAAAGTGTTTTATTAATTAAATTGCTATGATTTACCTCTCCCATGTTAGCATTTACAGTTTATGAAACAGCTCGTAATTAGGAAATGACTATACTGATGTTGCTTGTTTACTTTGCAAGCATACATAATAGTGCCATATTCCTTTTAAACCCACCCTCCCAGGCTACCTTTTTTCTCGCCCGATTAATAGGCAACTGCTGCTGGTGCGTTAAATTGCTTTTTGGATGTGTGTAGGGGGGAAGATAACTGCTAGCATCCATACGCAGCAGCATCCTTCTTCCCAGACACGAAGCTTCATTCAGAGCTCACTGAAGTTAATGGACATCTTCTTACTTGTGTTAGTGGTTTTTTTCTGTCCCATCATGGGAAAATGAGGACCTTTTCCCCCTAATGGTAGTATCATGTTGAATATGAAACCCCCAAAATAGTCTATGCTATTTTATAAAATGCTATTTTATTCTCAGAGACAAGAGTTTTCTTTACTGACTTTCAAAGATTTTCTAAAATGCTTACAAATCAATGCCCTGAAGTTGTGCACAACTGAATTTATTTAAATGAGAGTATGTACATTTTATGCTGAAGAATATTCACCAATAACTAGCTAGATGTTATAGCATTAAATGGTCAGTTAGCCTATCTAAATGATAATTCATCTCTGAAATTCAGTGTTATTAAATCTATAATTAATCTCCATAGGCTCAAATTTTGTACATGTCCATGCCATATAAGCAAGCCATATGTATACATGGAGGAAGAGAGAGAAGAAAGGTGTGACATTATAGATGATTTTTTTAGGTCTAGAGTAGGAGAGAATGATCTCTTGAGGTAAAAAAAAAAAAAAAAGCCATAAAATCTCATTTAGTAATTCCCATAAATATTCTTGTTTTTCTTCCATTCTGCTGGAAAAAATCCATTTTGACCTTACATAGGCACGGCCTCTTGCACTCCTGCAAGTTCTAAAAGCTTTGCTGATGCCCATCCACTCTGCTCTCCCCAGCTTCTTACTGAATTCAGTGAGAGTAGGAATGGGCACAATGCAATTGATGGCAGTGACTCCATTGCCATAAGTTCTGGTTGGTTTGTGATGCAAGCTAAAGCCTACCCACCTCTTTGGTTGAAAGATGCTTTTTAAAAATCCCAGATCAGCAGAGTTTTGCAAAGGAAAGACAATGATACATGGAATAAGAATCAGGACATAAGATGTTCACATGACAACAGGCCTTTTCTTCTGAAAGATTTAATTTACAATTTCCTATGAAACAAAAATCTTGCCCAGTTTAAGACTTTTCTTGCAGTGTAGGATATGTCTGGATAGTACCACATCTTAACGTCTCCTGCCAATGTCATGCTTAATAGAGCCTTTCACTAGATGACAGAAAATAAAGTGACCTTTGGGCTAGCTACTATAATTGGCCTTAGGAGTCCTGGACTGTTTAAGTGCTTTGGTTTTTTTTGTTTTTTTTTTTTGTTGTCTTACAAATGATTCCTGTCCCTGTGGCTTATTGAGCATTCAGTGTGTAGTGAGTTACATTTCAAAGAGGTAAATTAACAATGGATCTCTCTACATAAAAACTCTTTCAAGAGAGGTCATTAAATAGGATTTACTGACAGCTGTTGTATTGGCTTTGATTCTGTTCCATGAAAGATTGAGATCATGTCCACCTTCAGTTTAGTTGATAAGTTGGTTCCTTCCTCCTTTGCTGTCTGTATAATATGAATGGAAAATTGCTGTGATATAGCAGTGTACTATGAGATAACTAAAATCAGATTAAAAGGGAGTTTTCAGGTAGGATTCCAGAGCCTTGTTTAATGCTTTTAAACAGCTGGCTACTTTTTAAAGATGTTCCTCAAAGCAGTTCTTCTTAGTCACATGAAACCTGCTAGGCAGGTGGCACCTTTGAAAACCAGATCCTTTCTGAAGGTGCAAGAATACAACCACCTGAGAATGCTGACCAAAACACCACTGTTCCCTCAGGGGCAGACTGTCATGTGACAAACATAATTCCTTATTCCAGGCCAAGGTTTTCAAACACTAATACCTTAGGCTGATGCTCTTTTACTACAGTAAGCACACTGGTATTCATACTAGTACACTCCCGCTTGTGGAAATAAAGACTAACTTCATAAGTGTCAGGATAGTTTCTGCTGTGTAAAAACAGTGAAAGTGAACCAAAAAATAAGCCTATCCATTTCTGCCATTTCTGTAGTCACAGAACACATATATACCCTCGACACGTCTGTCCTTAGGATATGTAACATCCTGGCTACTACCCTTCTAATACACTCCAGGAGTACCCAAGTCACACTGATTAACTTTAGCTTGTTGAGCTTCTTCTTCATTTTTGATTGATGACGAATGACAAGATTGTGTCACTGGAGTGGTTCAGAGTGATTCGGATGAGACATCTGATCTGGTTAGGTCTTGCTGTGGACCCTTGGAAAGCATCCTGAGCTGGATAAAGGCTGTGCTCCATGTCAGCTCCTAACTTCATGCTGGGTGAAATTCAGCTGTGCATCTCTACTTGGAGCTTTAGTTTTCCTAGGAGGGAAACACAGGAATGAAGGCAAAAATAGTCCTGTCACATCTCACAGAGGTCCCTACACGTAGCCACCGCTGCCCCTTGGAGAACTCCCCCTCTCCCCATTGACTGCAACAGGAGCCTGGAAAGATATCTTGGGAAGCTCAGCTTCCCATTCCTGGAGCAGCAAAATTTGCTTTCTCCACAGCTGGGAAGCTTTGAGTGGACACTGCCTAAACCACGACACAGGCTGTGCTCTCTCTGAATGCTAATGCACAGACACCTTCTTTGCTGTCACGTGCATGCTCCAGGCACCCCACACCTTCACAAGGTGATTTCATTAGGATTCCAATTAAAAGCCTGTGAAGAAATATCTCCGTTGCTCTTTTCCTTGTAAATATTGTAACTGTATTGCTACTGGAATTCTGAAGCTGGTATCTGTGCAATTAAAATACCAATTATACTGCTTTTCAGCTTCATTTTGTCATTCACTCTGCTATGAACTCCTTCACTATACCTAATAAAAAAAAAAAAAAAAAAAAAAAAAAAAAAAAAAAAAAAAAAAAAAAAAAAAAAAAAAAAAGAAATGCATGAAATCCTCAAAGATACAATCTAACCTTTACAGGACTCAGAAAACCACTTAGCACCAGCACTGGTTATAATGTTTAGCTCCATGAGGGCAACAGCAGTATATCTACTACAGTAATGGTTTTGCCTCTTCATAGTATTAATTGTTTGAATTTAAAATGGCAACATCAGTGTCAGCATGCCATCTTCAGATCCCTGCCATGACTTTCAGTGTGTGTACAGAGCATTTCTGGCTGGATCAGCAGGTGAACAGCCTCTGGCTGGTGCAGCTCTCTGCTGGATCGCTGTGCTTGGCTGCTGTAAGCCCTTGAGTGTTTTCCCCTTATGGAACAATTCACCTTTGCTATCATGGACAACACAACAAGCAGCCACCACTGAATACGGGTACCGCCGCTGTGCACTCCTGTGCTCTGAGGCAGCTGTTAGCTTCTAAGCTATAAATGACAGAGGAAAAGTAACAAAATATGTATAAAAAGACTGCTTTTTCAAAGGCATGCATACAAATTCTTGCCACCAAACAATGTTTTTCAGGAATAAAATGTTGTTTCCTGAAGACTTGGTTCAAAGCCCACAGGAGTCAAGGAGAATGATTTCTGCTGACTTCTTTGGGCTATGGATAAAATCCTTTGAGCAAAATTTTCTTCTCTCATCTATAACTCATGTAAGTGGCCTATAGACTACCCTTGATTAAAAAATTATTTCTTAAACCATGCTTTGTAGGAAATAAGGAACATGACTTTTTCCTATGCCTTTTCACATCTAAAATATACCCAAAGCTGTGAAGTGCTTCATGGCGCTGTGGCCACGAGTGCTAAAAGAGCTCATCTCTTTGTATGCAAGGGCAGATTTTGAGAAATGCTTATCTGGCACAGAAGGACCAAACTAAGTGGCTGGAGCCATGAGATGACTTCTCAGATGACATCAGTCACAGCAGTCCTCTGGTGGCATTAGAGCAGGACATGGCAGCTGTGGATCCGTCCTGGATCTATGGCTTCTAGCGGAGATCCTCACACTAGTCCTTTTTGACTTCGGGCTCTTTTCTAAATCAGGACAGAAAAGGAAGCTGAGCCTTTTCTGTCCTGATTAGA
>VZRU01011247.1:128209-171522 GCA_013398155.1 Pedionomus torquatus
GAGCTTTTGCTTGAAAATGTGACCCCATAGATGCCTCTGCTGAGTAGCTGTGCGTGAATACTACGTTAATAGTGAGATTGCAGTATGTGTGGAAGCCACACTTGCCACCCATAAAAAGATAAATTTATGTCATTTTCCTCTTCCATTTTATCTCTTGCGACAGTGTTAATCGGCCCCAAGTGACGTAGTTTATGAAGGCCTTTTTTATTAAGCACTAAGCAAAACCTGTATTTCTCCAGAGCACTCAGGGGCCACTAGTGTGAATTTGTCATTAACATGCTAAAGAGTTCTGCTCCAAGAATAGTGTGACCTGTTCGTTTGTATGTTAATAGAGCTTCTGTCTAGAAAGATTGGAAGGCAGTCTTCCACCAGGCACAGGCTGCTCCTGAGTACAATGCAAAGGGCTCCTGTGAAATTAGTAGTAGTAGTAATAACAATAATAACAATAACAATAATAATAATAATAATCATCATCATCATCTTTCCACTTCTGTAGTGCCTTTCATTCAATCAGCTCCAAGCACCCTGCAAAGTAATTTGGTCTCACAGCAATTCTGGAAAGTAGTATCCCCCACCAATCAGTTGTTGGAACTGAAAGGGTGTAGGCGGGGAAAGTGGGATATTTGCCCTAGACTTCATGTGAAGCCAACGGGAGACTGTGCATAGAAGCTGGATTCATAATCCCCTGCAGCCTGCCTATAGGCAACATTGCTCTATAGAGTGCAAAGCAGCACAGTGGATTTAGAAGATGAAGAAATGAATTTCTCCTTAACAAAATACCAGTATCAGTTATTATTTTTCAGTTTGGGTTCTGAAATTAGCTTCTGTATAAACACAGAAATAACAGTGACCTGCTTTTCAGTGGCACTGAGCATAGACAGCTAAATCTCAGTCTAAATCTAGGCTTCTCAGTATGAATTTAGGTATCTGGTTGAATATGTTGGCAATTCAGCATCACAGGTAATGGAAAGCTGTTATGTGGTGTTCATTTGATGAGTTTGTAAGAAGTTTGAATTATGGTTCGGGTGTAACATACCTATGTTGGAATCATAGAATCGCAGGACCATGTTACACTGCAAAGATATACTGCTGACAGGGAGACAGACTGGTGAGAGGAGCTCCTAATCCGATACAGCTTCAAAGGCATCACCTGAGTGCAGGAGTGTCAAAAGTCCACAGAAATGCTGGGACATTTTCTTCGCACCAACCCAGGAACCCAGAATCTTCTGTAAGCACAGACTTGTCCCTGCAGTGCGTGTTAGGAACATCTCTCCCATCTACCTTAGCTGCTAAAGGATTTCAATGGATATATAAGTGAATTTTCATCAACTCTATTAAATACTTCTGAAATAAATTCAGAAGGCTCACTGGAGACTACAGAAAAGGTTGTCTCTACCTCTTACCACAATTTCTTTATCACCCAGATAAGGGGAAGAATGCAAATATCAATTGCTTTTTCTTACTGGGTCGGGATTTAAAATATGCCTCCCCCAGAAAGCTTTGAGTTGCACATTCCCAGCTCAATACTTGTTCCAGGCAGCTTTTTGTATGGTGCAAACAGTGTAAACGGGCTGAATTATATTTAATGAGGCAGGGCAGGATAGCAAAAATCAACTTGTAGTTATGCTCTGTTCCTTGATTTGCAAGTTTTGCAGATCAAGGTGGCTTTAAATCCCCTTGTCAGTCCTTCATGTCAACTATTAAATAGAGCAAAGTACGTACACCTATATAGTAGAAACAGTTACCTCTTTAATCAGAACGAGAGTATGTGGCTGAACCTGTGTTTATTTGTGCATTTTATGTTGTGCTCTACAGGGCTACAGTGGATGTAGGGCAGACCTTGAAACCAACAGCATCTTTGCCCCAAAGATTTAATCTGAAGGGCAAGGAGAAAGAAGAAATCATATCTATAACTACTTTACCACAGAAACAAGATGCTTTTATCTGGCCAATTACAAGTGCAGGCATTTTAACAAAGAATTTAGGGGGAAATTTTTTTTTAGGGGGAAAAATATTTACTGAAATAATAGCAGGTACCTGGGAAGAGATGTGTAAAAAGTCTAAAAATGGTTCATTAGGCAGGAATCAAAAAAGACTTCGAAGACACACCAAGGATTTTCTCAGTGCATTCGAATGAATCCACAAGTAGTCACTACATAATTACAAGGTGTGGGTTTTTTAAAAAAAAAATCACATGGAGAGAAAGAAAGTGTCTAAAACTAGTGCATACTCCACACTTCTGGCTCTCATCAAAGCCATGTCTTAGCTATGCTGTGCTATATAGAAATTCTTCCTATTTTTCTTCAAGGATTTCCTATTTTATGGTAAGGATTCCCATTGTCTGCCACTCAACAATATATCAAATGATTTGATTTATCCAGCAAGATAAATGTCAGACAATGCCCAGAAATATCACTTGGTGAATGATGAGTGAGTATAATAACAGGGGGGTTTATGCTAAAAAAAAAAAATTAAAAAAAAAAAAAGAAAACAGAAAAGAATAGAAGGAATATTCCACCTGGCTCCCTTTAAAGTTGTCAGTAGGTTAGAGTTTATTTGAATTCAAGGACGCAACATTAGCCAAATCACACTCTGTCTATGCGAAGTGGATACCATGGTGTCCAGCAATGGAGGGAAAGTGTTGAAAGCCCAAGAGATGTGAAAGAGTAAAGAAGCATAAAAGTGTGTGTGTGTGTGTGTGTGTGTGCGAAGCAGCAAAATGGAGGAGACTCCAAAAAGAAAAACTATGAGAGAACACAACATTCTGCAGACAGCTTTCTATAAATTAATGTGGTTTTTTTGACATCTTTACTTCTATACACGTTCAAGTGATAAAGTTCATCCAGACTAAGGACGACAGCTAATTCACTCACCGTTCCACCCTATCTGTAGACAATTGCAACCCAGAATATTTTTAAAGGTCATTTTACTTATTACAATAGTCAGAGTTTCCCATCAGCCACATAAGGCTATGTCACTTTAGGCCATTTGATGTATCTCAGCAGAACCCAGAAATAAAATTTAACTGTGAGTCATATCAAAATCAGTGATACACTGCTAGCTAATGTCAATAACCCAATTTAGAAATGACAGATCAGCTGAGGAAAATTTAACATTAGCTCACAAAAGCACTTATGACCTGCTTCCAAAGGGCAACAACAGAGCATTTTGGTAAAAGTATTACGATGAGTTAGATTAGGGATACAAGTTGCTCTGGGAGTCACCTGTCAGCTAGAGGTAAAAGAGATGATGTCTATCTTACTGAAGTCCAGAGATGTAAATTTTGTTGTAGGTTGTGTGAAACTGTTTCCTTATTATTATTTTTTTCTTCCTGAAAAACAAATACATTTTTACATTATTTAAATCACACAGAGTTAAGTAGGCAAGTTCTCATCTTGTTTAAAAGGGAGAACAGCCTTCCCCCAGCCCCGCCACTGCCTGCTGTCTGCTCCAGGCTCAGAGGGTGACACAGGAGCACAGTAAGTAGGGGGAAAAAAATAAAAAGGAGAAACAGAAAATGTTTAACATTCAGAATTTGTCCACAGCCGATAATTTATTGGAACTCATCTGTAACAAGGCCTGGCACTGATTTATAAGTTGATTTGAAAAATAAATAAAAGTGATAGAAACCTGCATTCGGTTTTAATGATAGACTGTTGCAGCGTGAAAAGTAAGGATATGAAACATTGCAAGGAAATTAGATATTATGCCCTGAAGACAACTGCAGCTACCAGCCCATTAATTGTTAGATATTTATTATTAAAAATTTCTTTTCATGAGCGACTGCAGAATATTTGCTCTCTTAAAGTTGTTGAATTCTGACATGAATGAAGCACATGAAACTCATTTTTTCTTCCCTCTGCATGTGCATGTGTGTGTGTTTGTGGAGCTGACAAGGTAGCTGACCCCAAAACATGATGAATCTTTCCTGCACAAACACAAATACACAAGTGCTGCCTCTGAATTGATACTGAATAGGATAATGAATGCTGGGAAGTTTGTAACTCTTCTGAATTTCAATAGCAAGGGGCTTGACGGTGCTTGGAAAGAAGTCTCTCCGGAAGCAGAGAGGGCCAACTCTGTCTCCAGTGAGATGATCAGCATTTCCAAAGAGCTTGGACAATTTGCATGGGTAGTGTATTATCTCCTGTGTGCTCCCAGAGCTTACCTAACTCTACACCAAGTAACTAGTAAAAATCAGCAGTCCATATTTGACTCAACCAAAAAAGAAAGTATCATTTTTAAAGGTGTTCTAAAGCTCTTGGCAAATTGAGCCATTATACCATGCCTTAAAAAATACAGAGGAAGTTCAGTCAAATAAATTCTGAAACAAAAGGAGTTCACAGAAAGGCAAGACCACCTCATACGTACTCCTACATCTCCACCCTTGACTTACAAAATAGCCAGCATTGCTCATCTTTTGAGGAATCAATATCTAAGGGATGGAGCACGTACAGGACTGCTGCACATGAGGCACAGCACGAGGAGCTGTGTGTCTATGCGCTGCCTGTCACACTGACCTGCTGAGTGACTGTGGGTGCTGACATGCCTGTAGAAATACAGACAATAATATGCCTTTTCTTTCAAGAGCACTTTGAAGACAGCTATGGGAAACAGGAAAGCGACAGGGGGGTGAGAAAAGCATAATGTTTTATTATTACATGTTCATTATATTGCAGTAGTGTCTAGAGTTACAAGACATTGTAAAATACATGAAAAGAAATGGTCCCTATCTTAGCCTATGATTTACCTGTCTCAGATTTTTCTGTGAATTATTAATAACAGTTATAGTAATTAAATATGATATATACTAATTAAGTTTGTGTCCTGGATTGAGAGACACAGGACTAACTTTTCTCCTAATGCCTGGGAAAGCTGCACTTTTAGAAGACTCCGGTGTCTGAATTTGTGAAAATATTTACTTAATAGCCTGCTAGGCTACGTGGGATTCAAGGCCTCAGTGTTTTCAAGCCCTTCCAGGTGATGTGACAAGGAGGAGCAAGGCCTGGGCGTTTGACCCAGACTGGCAAACAGGACTATTTCATACCATGAACGTCATGTTCAATATAAATTAGAGAGTTTCCTGAGGAGGTCTCTCTCCCTTGGTGGCTGTGGTGCAGAGAACTCCTTGCCCCAGTGCTGGACTTCTGAGCCCTTCCCTTCCTCTGAAACTCTTGAGCTTGCAGTGTCCAACATTTGCCGTCCACGGCTGGGAGTGCACAGCTTCCCACTGACAGAATTGGCAGAGTATAATTCTTGTGTATCTCATATTAGCATCAAGACTAATACTGATTCTTTAGTATGACTGTTAATTATTTAGTCTTATCCTATTAAATCTATTTATGTTTCAACCCTTCTGTTTCCTTGTTTTCCCCGATTCTGCTTTCCTGGTGCGGAGGGGTCATAAAGTGATAGAGCAATTGTCTAAATGACAATAAATAGTTATGGGTTTCTCAAACCATAACAGTATGATATACAATAATGTGACTACAGAAACTTAATGGAGGAAGATCTGGGTTAAAATCCTTGCTACTTAGACTGTCTGAGGGAAACATTACCATCATGAGCTTTTACAGTATTAGGATGATAAGAGTCAACTCTTGACTTTAATACAAGCGAAACAATATATGCATCCTTCTTCCTCTTTTCCCTTCCAAGTTAAATAAAGCAGCTTATCCCCTTCTCTCTATTCTCATTTCACTTGAAAAACCATATCTCTGGGGCCACACAGGCTATACAAATGAGGTTTTCGAACGCAAGGATGTGTTCATCTCACAGTAAAAGGTATCTGGTACTTCATCTGTCCTTGGGATGCAGAGATTTCTTTCTCCATAATGAAATATAACTTACAGTCTACATTACTGTTATTTCCTCATTGGTATTTCTTTGGTGTTTCTAATGAAGATAAGATCTAGGGGGCTACATACTTCCTTTTCAGAACACAGATTTAAAAAGGAGGAACATTTTATGCAGTGCAAAGAAGACAGGCAGCTATTAAAGAAGATTCACAGTTATAGGCAAATATATTAATGGTGGGGTTAGCTCTTGAAATGAGAATTTATAGCATGCCTTAACCTAATCCCTCATTAAGATAATTTATTCCCACCCTCAAGGTCTCACATCACAGCTAGCACTAGGCAAATAATTAGTAACAAACAATTCATTTGATCAATTTCAACTCCTCTTTTTTAATGAATTGTCAGCCAGCGCAGTACAATTTTCTCAAATATATTTATAATTCAACATTATTTGCCAATTTTTGTGATGAATTTGTAGCCTGTTGTTTATCCATGCAGAGTTGGGTGCTAGTCAAGGCACTTTGAGTGGATGCAGAAGTCACATAGCATAATCGTGTTCTCTTTGTGAATACCCTGGCTTTCAAGATTTGAACATTATTTCACCTAAATAAAGTTGAACACATGAACATTTTAGTCCATAACTTACAGATGAGGGTAGGAGTTTTTTTGCTTCGGGGTTGTGTTGCCCAAGAGACTCACAGATCTCTTTGCAGCTGGGTGGGAGAGGGACCTACTTCTGTCTTGCTGCTGTAAGAGACCATCCTGGCACAGAGACGGCTGCAAGCCCATGTGCTAATTAAGGTAGCCTTAGGAAGTTACTGCATCAGAAGCATTTCTCAGTGAATCTGAAGCAAATATCCAAATGCTTGCTGAAGTACTAAGCCCTTCTGCTCACTGTGGAGAAACCTGTGGGAGTCTACTTAGTAAACATGGATCCGGAGGACTGAAAGGCTATGAAATGAACTGGGGTCTCTGACACAGCCCTGTCTTGCTGCTGGTGGCCTGGAAGGTATTTTCAAACTACATTTTGCATGTTGTATCAGCCAGAATGAGAGCAGTTATCAAGCCAATGAAATTTTACATCTCTGTCAGCTGATGGGAATAAAGCCACATGATACAGTTTCCTAAACCAGCAGCACAAAACCCCCGACCAAAAGTGCCACCTGTAAAACAAAGGAAGAGAAATAAAGCAGTTAGGATATAAAGACACCAGGCTGAGATCCAGCAGGTCCAGCTTAGAGTCACCCTATGCTGTGCTCCTGCGACAGCTGCCCTCTCTTCTTTATTTGTGAGATGGGGTGAAACATTTGGCCATTTTTCATGTGTGGCCAAGAGCCTGTTGGTTCTGTTTGCCTTCCACGACGAAGACAACTTCCTCCCACAGGGTTGTTAGGGAACCAGCGAGGCAGACCTGGGTATGTGTTACCCCAAGACAAATAATGATAACTAGGCAGTTCAAGTTCTCTCTAAGCCAAGCACTCTAAATCCAGAAAACTCGATTAAGGTCACACTTACAATAAAACAAAGAGCAAAGTGGAGAACGTAACTAAAGCTCTCAGCCTCACCTCAGCTCTGGCGTGACACAAAGCTGTAGTTACTCAGTGACAGAGAGGCATTTCAGCTCTTCAAATTGAGCACTCTTAAACCAATGCAATACATTTGCCTTCGATGTTTCATCCTTTGCATGCCAAGGCAGAAAAAGGTCACGTGAGATTTTTGGGTAAAGTGGCAAAGTGTACTGTTCTGGCTGGGGAGAGCTACAACTTCCCCATAAAGTTTATGTTCTGTGCATTACATTATCAAAACCTGAACTTAATTCTCACTTAGCTCAAGACTTTTGTTAGGATAAACTATTAAAAAATCTGTTACATGAATGCCAATTAAGAAACACAAATAAAGTACTAGCACTCAATATTTGTAATGAAGGCACCATTAAAAAATATCCACACACACCCCCCAACTCATGCAGTCCCCTACTCCAAATAAAGTCTGCAGCAAGAGCATGGAAAAAACAGTATTTCGACATTTTTTCTTCCTCTTTACTTGCTGTTTTAGGGGACTTTCAGAGTGGCTAGATCTCTAAAGGACAGGCAAAATGGCCTCTTGACCTCCTGCTAAATTGCCATCCCAACCTTACTTTGGAAGAGTAACAGAAGTGTAAGGACTAGATTCTTAGGTACTGATACGCTAGCTACAATGCTAGGCAAATATAAAGAATAAAACTGAACAGAATAATCTGTAAATGGGCTGATTCAATTTCATCCTGTAAAACTGGTAAGAAGCAATGCAGCTTATACAGAAAACCTATATAAGAAGACCTAATTCTATTATTTATTTTTCTTCTCTACTAGCTTAAAAAATGCCCAAGTTGATTTTATTGTACAACATGGTAGGATAGTGTCCTTCCATCTTTCCATCCTTATATTTGAACCTAGTCTAAAAATAATTACTGTCATCTCTGGCAACGTTACAGCCTTCTCAAGAAAAATGGACTGAAAGAGACTTCAACAGCCAAGGTGACTGGTCTGGTGAGTAGAGCACAGGACAAAAGTCTCCTGTTCCAGCATTCCAGTCAATCAAGTTCTTTATTCCTTTTAGCTGTTTAATGATATCATTAACTAAAAATCTAACATCCCATCTTAGAGCAAACAGCATTTCCCATTAATTACAAACTGTTCTTCCGTGGTTTTTGTTTTCCTGGAGAAACCTCTGCCTCTCCTACCACCAAAATGTTCCCTAAACTTTCTCTAAGGCTTAATTTTGTCCTCGACCTAAGCCAAATATTATACATGCAATCATTTTTGTTTGGCTATTGAGTTTGGATGAGTTTAAATTGCTGAAACTCAGCCCCAGGAGGGAGCTGGTTGATCTCCCTTTGAAGTAATCTATATATTTTTGCTTTTCAAGAAATTCTACAAATCTCTATTTGGATTCACAGTTTCTTTAAAAATGATTAATTGTTGTTAGTTATTCTGCATAAAGCCCTAATTTCATGCATATTAGAAATATGAGCTCATAGTAATGCTCTGTCCTTCACTTACAAGGAAAGCTCTCACTTTCTTTTTCTTCAGGAATGTTGCTCTTTTTTTGGCAGAAGAGAAGCTCTAGTTCCTCTGTTTCAACAAGAAATCCCAAAGAGATGAGATTCTGTTATTCTGAGGTTTCTGTTCTCCTCTGAAACGTAAGTAGCAGTTACAGTCTTCTTGCAGTGACATAACAATAGATCTGCAGTCCACCCTGCTCATGTGTGTCGGCAGGCTTTATGGTACACTGTACAATGCACTACATTCAATAGAATTTGTATGAATCTGTAGTTATTGCACTTCTTGCAAACCAACAACATAGATTTAAAAATCTATAAATAGACAACTGGAAAGAAACTGGGAATCATGACTGCACAGACCTTTATTAATCCATTGTTTAAAAAATAATCTGCAGTACTGTCAGCTGCAGACTTCCGAGTAACAAATCCAAGTAAATAACTTGGTTTGCTCTTGGAAGCCAGTATTCCAGAGGCAAAGAAACTAAATTAAGTTAGAGTTGTACATGTCAGTTATTCCACACAGTCAAAATAAACTGTCAATTGACTACATACATTCATTGAGAGTTAAGCCAGGATGTAGCTAACAACATTAACCAAGGTAAAATTGTACCTGTTAGAAAAATGTGTTATGTATCAGTAGAGTAATACAGGTGTAAATTAATGCTTAATATTAAGGGGTTTAGCAGAGATGTTCACCCCTACAGCAGTGTGTAACCCATAGCCTACTAGTACTGGTGTTTTGATAGTTGGATATTAATAGACTTTACAAGCAATAGGGCTTTGTTATGGTTTTTCTCCATCTTTTCTTGTAAAGAGAGCTCTAAGGCTATGAGGCTACATGTGCATTCAAGGAAGTACAGCTGCACCTCTCTGCTCAGCCCAGCTTCTTGTGAAACGTAAAAGAGTTCAGATCACAGACACATGAAAGTTGTGTCTCCCTGCAAGACAGGGATCTTACACTGTCTGCTATTCCACAGTAACAACCTATGTGCTCGAGATATATGAAATAATTTCTGTTTTTTTTTTTTTCATGTGTGCACACAGGCAGTTTCTACAGAATTTACTGAGTGGCAGTTTTCAGATTCTCATATCACAGCTTTATGCACACAAACTCTTAGATGTCTATCATCCATTTAATGGAGCAAAATGTTTATGTATTTTAGGGGATCTGGTCCTTACTTTTTCAATAATTCAAGACCTTCTTTGCATAAAGAAGGAGTATATATACCTTTGGCTCAAGGTCAACAAAAGAATAAGCCTATGAACACTCAATACAGTCATAGTTGTCATCGTGAAAGGAATGCAAAATGACAGAAAACTTACCAGCATAGTATAAACCTAGTGACCAAGATGCCAGGTTTTTAACTGGTATTCTCCAGTAAGGCTCAGGAATGAAAAAATGAAAAGGATGAAGGCAGATGTTCCAACAGGGGGATAAAACCATAAGCAACCCAGCATGGGTTGCTCCTCTGACTGCAAGGAACAACGCTTTTCTAAAAGCCTACGTCCCCATGTAGCTACTTCAGCTGTTTTTCTGTTGCTGCTGTACAACATCCATGGGCAGAAAAATCAAGCTTTTTGCAAGAAAGAGCAGAGGTAACGTATGTACTGCAAGCACTCCCTACTGTGGACATCTGGAGAGGATGATGTCTTATGTACCATCTTATTTGATGTTGTGCTAAGCTTCAGACATGTACAATTATTTACTACATAAGAAAATACCACAGGTTACCAGTTCTGGTGAAGAGAGATTACAATAACACAAATGAACACAGGGAAGAAGAGATGCAGACAACTCTTATCTGCAAGTCTCAATATATAAACTAAACAGAGAGGATAAAAGGTCAATATTGCAAATTACTTATGAAGTAACCCCTGTGCCACAGGATATTACTTAGGAAAAATACAAAAAAAAAAAAAAAAAAAAAAAAAAAAAAAAAAAAAAAAAAAAAAAAATCAACGAACCTGCCCAAACCATGCGAAACACAAGTATCTGCACTTTCAAAAATACACATTTTAACACCGTAGGTCATTACCAGAAAGAGAACAGTTAAACTGATCAAACAGTCATAGCTCTGGCAGAAGAAATCACACACTAAATCATAGGCAGCTCCTTTCAGCCACCTGCAGATCTACCAAATGGGTTTCACTTATTTTCAGCTTGGCTGAAACAACATTTCTCAACTTTGGAGGGCCTGTGATGAAGGTGACTGACAGGAGCCATCCTATTTCCAACCATGAAGTCTAAGCATACCTACAAAGAATGCCTTTGCCCATCCATCAAGTTACACATTTATGACGAACCTGACTTCACTGGGGATCTCCACAGACAGCAAGAGCAGCTTTGCACAGGGGAGCCAGTCCAGTGCTCTTCTGTGGTGATTTAAATTGGTATTTTTTGAACAGTAAAGCAGTTAAGGCTCAACAGGATTTCAATTGTCTTTGATGACTTCGAAAAAATCCTTGTCTCAATTCTTAGTCTGATTACTGAAACCTGCTATCTGCTGCATCCAACATTATGCAATGGGAAAAAAGGATAGCCAAGAGTTAACACTATTGCTGTCCAACACATCCTGATTTTCATTTCTTTCCTTTATCAGTGTTCTTTCCTCATCCTACCACGATGCAGATTGCAGAAATATAATCTAGTAAAAGACACCATATTGCACCTTTCCAATACACCTGCTCTCCACGCAAATTTAGCTCAGTAGGAAAAAAGCTAGCTCTCCAACTAGTGACATGTCTGTTTACAAGCTAAAGGTATCATTTGTACACAGCCTCCTTGGAAAAAAACCAAACCAAACCAAACCAAAACAAAAAACGAGCTGTTATCTGAGAAGGAATAGATTATATTGAAGCTGTATTGCAATGCAAAATTTACCAGGTCTAAGATGGTCAATTCGAGCTGCCTTTACCTAAATGCCCAGGGACCAAAACCTTTAGGCAGTAATTGGTCTCATCCCTGGCAAGCATGAAAGTGTGATTGCTTAATCTCAGGCTGCTTTAATCCCAGGAAAGGCTGGGAGTTTGCAAACCAAGATGGTACAGCCAGGCATGACCAGGCATTGAGGATAAGGTGCCCAGGGAAAGCAGGTGTGACTCATGGTAAGGATTAGCTACTTTTAAATCAGTTCTTACCCGTGTAGTTATGTGGAATTTGTTTTCTTTTGTTAAAATCAAGGATGGCGATACTAGCAAACAGCAAGAATACAGTCTTCATTTGAAGAGGCCAAGAACTCCCATTCAGTTTTTACTGTTAGCTGCTCTGCACAGGATGGTGTAAACAAAAAATAGAATACTCCCAGCTGTTAACTTGAACTGCTTATTAAGGGCAATTTTTAGCATATTTCTCACTAAAATGATTTTCCAGTACCAAAATTTGGACGGTACACTAAATAAATAATCCTAACTTTAGGCTAGAGCAACAAAAGATTAAAGGCATGTTAAAGCCTAAAGAGCTTAAATTCCACTTAGTCTCTGCCTGAAGCCTGTATGAACTCTGCTTTATGCATTTAAGCCTTTCAGGGGCCTCAAATCCGCTTTGTGGACATGTCCATGTTTGTCCAAATCCTGTGGCTGCAATGTCTATCTCAAATTGAAGCATCCATCAGGGTACTTTTAACTTTTAATCTACACTTAAAAAGGTCATTCTGAAAGTCAAGAGGGGACATTCTGATTGGTATCAGTGTGCTGCTCCTGAGAGACAACTATTTAGCTGGGCCTGGTCATTCAAACTGAGGCTGAGATGGGTCTGAACAACTCGCCTATCTGCAAATTTGAGTGCTGTAACATAAACCACTTCCTAAGCAAAGCCTACAGTGCCCTTACATTTTTGTGCTGGGTGCTCTGCCTGTAATGTATTGTCCTACAGAACACTGTGATAGTTTTTGTGTCACGAAACCAGCATGAGGGCTTGCAAGTTTTTGAACTCACAGAGAAGCAGACAATGAGGATGCAGCTCTGTAGCACGTGGCCAAGAACATCACATCATAGGTGAGACTGTGCTACAGAGCTTTCGTAATGCTCTATCACTAGATGCCATGGCAGCCACATTCCTGTTCCCCAGTTGTGGACAATAGTGTGAAAAAGACTATTCTGGTCACAGGTTTGATTGTACCCATATTTATGTTAACACTTTGTGCCAATAGTTACTGTAGTGCTGTGGAACCATAGAGGAGTTCAGGAACCTGGGAATGAGACACCAATGAAGAAATAGGAACTGTAGCCTGTCAGGAAAGATTCATTCTTCTACAAATGTTATCATTAAGTGGCTAAATGTGCCTGAATCCCCAAAGATTATTTTAGTGGCCAGCTGAACTGCTGGCCAATTGCTTCATAGACTGTATCTTAAGCTATGACCTACCTCGTATAACAGCACTGCATTTCTCCTTCCTAGGGAAAACAGGGAGAGCGCTCCATTCCATCTTGAACTAAAAAAAAAACCTGCCTTCCATTTTCTTACAAATGCTGGAGACTTCTGGGATGCCTACATTTCCTTCAGACCTATACCTCACAGGAAGAAAGCACAAGCGCTCTTCTTAAACCATGTGCAAGACTGGGCCTGGTAAACCCAGTTTTCTGCCAGTGCTACCTAGAAAATTCAGTAAGTTGAGGACAGAGACTTGTTGCCTTAACAAGAGAGCAAGGCAGAGACGCGCTGGCAGCACAGAATCAACCAGACTTAGAGCACACCCAAACCCTGCTGTCTTGCAGCCCTCTCCCAAGCTAAATGGGAAGTTTCAACCAGAACGTGTCACCAGGTCTTCTTCAGGAGACAGGCTGCCCCTGAAGCCAAATTTACAACAGCCTGTATGGTACATGTAGTACCAAATTAACAAGCCCAGGGGATATTTATTTGATCAATTTTCCCTTCACCACTGCAGTTACAGATAAATAGCAGTTCACCCTGTGACAGGTCATACAACAGTGATCAGTGGTGTTTAACGTGTGTGCTCCAGCGCTGGTGGGGTTCAAGTGTTCAACCTGACATAGCAATTCTACTTACAGTTTTATACAGAACTAGGATTGCTATAGGATAGACGTTGCACAGAGATGCTCGTGTAAATGTCTGATGCTACAGAACAATATTTAAGTGAGACTTACACCTGGGATTTGAACAAATAGGAAGGCATCTACCACAACTGACCATGTTCATGCAGAACACTGACAACTAACAGGCAGCAACTGACAATTAACAAGGCAACAGCAGCAGCTCTTCTAACAGATACCTGCAGATCAGACGCTGCATTAAACCACCCAATAGCACAGTAAGAGCTAACTGCAGAAAATTTAAAGCCACTTTGAAATCCTTAATGAATGCATTCACAGTTTTGTGTTTACGGCATCAATTTCATCTACCAGTTTCTTGCATTTGCTCCAAGACACTCACATACTGTCATTTTGCAGTGAGCAGCAGTTACCAACAAAGGCTTCTCTCTCAAGGGGATTGTGCTGTGAAAGTATTCACTATTCAGCTAGAATCACACCATCAGACGTTGTCAGCGTGGCTTCTTCAGCTTCAGTTGAGCAGCCAACCCAAACAGCTACTTGTTTGAGGTATTTTTATTAACACATTGAATACAGGAGAAAGAAAAAATGGAAGTATTAGAATCTGGACAAAGATCATAAGATTTATGACCAGATTGGTCAAGACTGGAAAGGACCTCTGGAGGTCACCTGGTCCAAGCCCCCTGCTCAAGCAGGGCCACCTATGGCTGGTTGCCCAGGACTGTGTCCAGCTGGGTTTTGAGTATCACCAAGGATGAATCCATCACGCCACTGGGCAACCTGGGCCAGTGCCTGTTTACCCTCACAGTAAAAAAGTGTTTCCCAATGTACACAGGGAGCCTCCTGCGTTTCCGTTTGTGCCCACTGCCTCTGGTCCTGTCACCAGGCACCACTGGAAAGGGCTTGAGTCCCATACTCTTTGCATCTTCCCTTCAGATATTCATACGTATTGATGAGGTTCCCCCTGAGCCTTCTCCAGGCTGAACAGTCCCAGCTCTTTCAGCCTTTCTTCATTGGAGAGATACTCCAGTACCCTTTGTGATCTTCATGTGCTTTTGCTGGACTCTCTCTCCTGTAGCCCTGTCTCTCATCCTGGGAAGCCCAGAACTAGACACAGTACTACAGGTGTAATGAAAATTACAAGGTAAAACTTTACACTTAAAATAAAAAAAATAAACAAGAGAAGAGGAAGCATAAAACTAAAAAAATCTAACAAATAAAAAAATATTTAAATATCCAAAAGCGTAGAGAAGCAATACATTAATACCACATCTCAACAAAAAACCAGCAAGGCAGCAGAAATTGATCTAGGTATAGAAAAGAAGCATTGTCAGCGGTATATTCTAAGCTGAGCATTTGTGTATGGAAGTTCTTTATTGCATTACTGTCTTTGCTTCTCTACAAGAGAATGGCAAAAAAATACAGGTCTGGCATGACATCATTACGCTCCAGTCCTCACATCACGACAATTCCTCACAGTTTTCCAATGGCTGCAGCTTTTGACCAGTAGCAAAGTGAACTGAATTTAGACCAGTCACCTGGGAAGGAAGGGTATTGTGCTTCTCCTACGACTGCTACTCTCTCTGGCTTATTTTGCGTTGCGGTGTTCACAGAAAACAGAACAAATCAACAAGACAATAACAATGCACACAATGCAAAGAAGCTCCAAATAAAATGCAGGAAGCCTACTTTATGACTGCCTTAATTTCACTTTAAGTTATAGCAGTGCAGAACAGAAACAATCTAGAATCTGTAATACTGGGGTAAAATAAGACTGGGCGTACAACGGTACTGTTTTATTTCAGGTGCAGAAAGGCTCTGTTAGACTTGAGGCATACAGTAACTGAGGGAATTAACATCTATTCCCTGCTCACCACCAACTTACTAGGGCAACTTTGGGCAAGTTACCATCTCTGCTTTATCAGGGAAACGGAGATAGGATTTTTCTGCCTCATAGGCAAGACTAAAATTACTATCTATAAACTGCCTGACTAGTTCGGAGTTTTACATTAAATATTAAAATTAAAGAAATTTAAACAGGTAAAATATAAAAGAAGAAAACCCCCTTCCACTAACAATTCTGAGCTATTACCTAAACAATGTACAGAGTCCCTCTAGAAAAAAAAAAGTATGAATCCATTTAATTACTTCCCTAACTTGTTAAGTTTACTTATTACTTCCTGCCCTCCAGAGTATCCATGCAACTCCACACATCTTTCCAGAACGGTAAACAAAAAGTTTCCTTGACTGAACAAGCAGTGCTGAAACGTAAGAGGAGGGCTTGTTTGTGCCTGGCAACATGGGAGGCAGAAAGAAAAGAAACAATTAAGACAAACCAGGTTAGTAAGGAAGGCACTAATAAAGAAAAAGAGCACTTGCAGTAATTTATTTCCTGTTCCTTTAGTTCTCAAAGGCAAGCAAGGGAGAAGTGAGATTTTCTTGGAAGATGAAATGAGGTCAAGGAGTTAACTCATACATGCACTCATCAAGACCTTTCCAAAAATAACGGAAAGTATTTTTTCATGGAGAAAAAAAAGGATTTAAAGGGATCATGGAGACACTCATAATTGATAGGGAACAGAAAATATGGAACGTGCTCAGTCTGTAATAGCATGATGTGAGACCTTAAATGCAGGAACGGAGACCTGAAACACTCCACAGTGTAGCAACAGAGCATGTCAAAAAGGGAGTTAGCATCCGACAAGGAAGGAAGACAAGCGAGGGAATAAGGAAGACAAAGGGGAATGACGCATGTGTACGTTTTAGGTTAAAATACTTGGTAAGTTCAAAGCACAAGTGGTAAAACAAGATTAAGAAAAACAGTCTAATGCAGTATCAGGAAACACTGTAGGTTTATGGCGCAATTCAGAGCATTAGTTTTTCCACACATGTATTCACATACAGGTATCTGAGTAATTAGCAGCCTGATGATACTGACATACCAAAATACTAAAGAAATCCACCGCACAGTCAATTACTTTAGTATTCAAGTACGTCAAATAAATGCAAAAAATGTAACGGGAAAGCAACTGCAAATGCATACTAATTTAGGAAAACAGAGCTCCCTCAGTCCCCTGAAGGCGAAGGTGTCACAGAGGTAGGTTGCTGAAATCAGTGGAGACCTTGGGTAGCCTTAAATTTTAGTGTGAACTTCAATCCCCTTATAACTGGTTCTTATATCATGGTGTTTCTGCGTAGAAGAGAAAGTTGTGTAGCGTTAAGAATAAGAAGTGACTAATTCACGTTATACTTAAATAAAACATTTTATGGTGACAAAATGGTTTTTTTTCCCTGTGGTTGCCAACTGTAAAGAGCCCAGGAGACAATGATTATAAAATGCAAAGAGGTTACGATCAGCCTACGTAGCAACATTAGGAAGGATTAATCAGCATATCAATATAAGTGCTCTTAAATGAAAAATACAGAATTTACAGTTACTTTATGGACAAGCCCTTATTCTTGTTTCACAGACAACACAAACCTAACACAAACATATGGTACAGAAGATCCTAAAACAAAATTTTATAAGAACAACACTTGGAGGTTTGTGAAGTTCTGTTACTTCCATGTGCTATAAAGCTTATTAAAAAATCTCCACAAACAGCAATTCACTGAAATGGAAGTTTTCTTAATGTCTCACTGAAAGCATGAAAATGCGCAAACTGTGACAGGTGACAAATTATGAACTCCTCTCACTTGTGCATGCACTTGTTAACACACATATTGTTGATTAACAAGTACTAGACTCACTCCTATGAAAATAAAAATCTGACTCCTAAATTTATGCAATTGACACTAAACGTACCATACTCATTTGTCTAAAAAAATAAATCTTTTTAAGTACACCTGTAAAAGAAAACATACATTTCCATAGTTAAGAGAAAGAAAAATAATAAAAAATAAATCATTTTCCCCTAATGTGTGTTCCATTATCTGTCTTGTATACAACAGAAAACAAGTTAAAATGGAAATTATTGTGAACACTACACTCTCCAAAGAGAGAAAATAGATACAAAACTGGATTACATAAATTGTTCCGCAACCTACATACTACATTTCAATTCTAATCAGAGACTTTAGGACTGACTTCTCATCTATTTATACAAAAGAGATGCCAAATGAGTTATATTTACTATGACTTTCTGCACGTATGGTACTTTTCACGTGAATTGGTTTCCTGAAGTTCAGTACAGTTTAGCAACAGACAGAGTTTACAGATGGCAAAACTGAGGCTTACCAAGTTCCACCAAATCAGTGCACAGAGCAGTAAATGTTCTGTAATTACTTTTCCTTTCAAAGCTTCAAAACCTGCCCCTCTTTTAAGCTTGATAGGTAACTTAACCTCACTGGAAAGAGCAATTTCATTTAGTGAAAAGAATGCAAGGGAATATAAGAGTTGATAAATATAATGGGGGAAGAAACGTGTATCAATCCCCTTGCTATAGGCAAATACAGTCTTGTATCAAATTTGAAATTGTAACCCTTTCTTATATCATAAAACTTTGGCTGCAATGTGAAAATAGATAGCCATGGTGGACCACCCTTCTCTTGCAGGGTGTATCTGTTTGTCAAATTCACACCTCTGTACCTTATCCAGGAAACAATCAATCATGCAGCAGTAGGGAATTAAAAAAACCCAAAATTGTCCCACGCAATAAATTGTAACTTGGCAGGGCTGGGTGTATGCGGATTCAAAAGCTTTGCTGACACAGCGGAGTAGCCTGAATGCTGGAAACTGTGCGGTTAGGTTAGCTCATCGTGCTCAGATGGCTGTGTTATTCCAAGTTCTCTTTTACAACATACTTAATATGGCATATGCTAACTACCAACTCAACGAGCAAAATTTAAGGCACATTTCACGTCTGTGCTTTCATTACCAGCTCCTTAGAACGGTAAATCTTTCTAAATGTCTGAAAAACATTTTGCTCATTTTGAATATTTTCATAAACTAGTATATTTGGCATAAGGCAATCCTGCGAGATAGTTTAATTCTTTGTACATTCTTCCTGACTATACAATTCTATTATCCAATTTACTTTTGTCTAACTTGAAAGAACACACACCAAGATGCATCTAAGGGACACAACAACAACAAAATCACAGCCACAAAAGTTAACTGTAAGTTGATTAGTATTTTTAAAGTGCTACTGTTAAATATGTATCATTAAAGATATGGCAAGCAATTCAAAAGCAAGTTGAATATCAAAGTAAAAGAGATAAATGGACTTCAGGCTTCCTAAATTCATGACAAAAAAAGACTGACTGGTAGTACACTGCCTCCTCCTGTCTTTAAATAATGAGAATTGTAATCTGTACCCTAATCCTTTCAAGTTCATCACAGGACCACACAAAGACTGACACAATACATACTCCAAATACACTAGCAGATGCTGTGATTCTTTACTCCAATATTGAAAATGAAGAGTTTTAATTTGATGATACTATTTTAGAGGGCTTCCACGTCTGGTTACACCACTATGATATGGATGGCCACAGGCCACTAGAAATTCTGTATTTCACCACAGAATAAGCAAATAACAGCTTCTTACATTACTGTTTCAATCATGACTTTTTCATTTTTTGTTCTCACCCAGGTTCAGGCCTAAAAGACTGCTCCTCACTTCTAAAAGCACAAACTCAATCTCATTTTTGCTACTTGCAAGCAATAATCAAAAAAAGTAACATTGTAAGATTTCCATAAAAATTTCAATGACTACAATAAATATCAAGTTCTGTGATGATCTAATCAATAACTTAAAAAAACCCCCAACATTTTATTTAAAATGAAAGAGTGACAACATACCATATTCTAAACATTCATCCTTTAAAAATCAAAATTTGGTCAACCAGTTCTGATTAGATTCAATTAAATGTTAATACAGCATTACATTTAAATTACCCCGCCTAGACAATTAACAAAGACAAAGAACCATTAATCTCAGATCAACCACACGGCCAACATTATAAAAAAATGCCCAAATTAGTCTTCCACTGTGTTCCCATTTGAAGTGCAGCTTCTCAGCAGTCTGCCAGGAGCTGCTGTCCTTCATTGCCTCATAATGCCATCTGACAATGGCCTACAACAGCTCTTAAGATGAATTCAAGTGCTCTGAAGAAAGGGCTCACAAAAATGTGCATTTCTAGCAGCCTGCAAGCAGACAATATGCCTTCAGCTCCTTTGGTTTTAATATTGTTCCCTTTGGAAAGTGAATCAGTTGAAGACTGTTCCAATAAAATTATAATAGGAAGTCATAGTCTAGACAAAACATAAACCACTGTCTATACAGTTTGTGACAACGTCCTTGTTTTTCTTTCTTCCACACTTTTTTTCCAAAGACCATGCAGTGAAGGTAGCTTGATTTTATCCATGTTCTTACTGTAAACATTAAGAAATATACCAAGGACAACCAGTAAGCCTGACCACACGTACCTAAAGGGGAGGGGAAAAAATGTTAGCATTACCACTTTATCTGTACTGATTACATAGCAATACTTCTTGATTTAATAAAAATAGAGTCCCTATGTTAAGGAGAGAAGAGTTTAGGGAAGAAAAAACCCCACAAGATAGTGGGCTCTGAGAAGGAATTTGCTTGAAACTATTACTATCCTTCCACCCTTCCTTTTCCCACCCTGTCTGCAGAGCTTATTAAGGTGCATTTGTAATTAAATACTAGCTTAACAGTAGCAGAGCTGTTCTTTCTCACATGAATACAGTAGTCCTGAGGGGCTTTGGTATATTTTTCCTTCCTACAGTTATGAGAGCTACACTCTCTATTATGGCTCCAAAATGGGCTCTCACTCAGTGCCTTATACTTCCCAACGTAAGTAGATTTTTGTTTCAGTTCTCCATTATTTCAAGCTCCAAGTCTTTTAGCTGGAGTAAATTCCACTTAAGGATTTGGCTGTAAGCTTTGTTCTTAAATCACAAACAAATTTATACATAGGAATAAATTTGAATACTATTCAGTTTCAAACCAGAAGCAATTAGGATCAATGTAGTAGCTTAGCTGCATTTTTTTTTTCAATGTAAGCTCTTCCCTGAAATTAAAAAAAGGGAATAAACTCAAGCTCAAAAATCTTGCAATTTAATATATCAAGTTAATAGGAGCTTGCAGTTATTTAACTAAACCTCAAACCTGAGCTCATAAAAGAGGAATAAAATGTGAAACAATACTGCAATGGAGAAAATGCCTTCCTTTAGCCTAGACAAAATACCCTAACAATTTATTGAGCATCATAAGCACTAGAAATTATGTAAGATTTTTCTTAAAAAAAACAACCACAAAAAAATAAGTCAACATATGGAATAGCTTGTTTTCCAGACCTTTAGAAAAATGGAAACTATTCTCTCTACTACGATTAGCATCAGCAAGCCAGTCAATATTTACAGCAGATGGCCAACATTTGTAGAAGGTACAAAATGAAAAGCATTAAAGCCTGAATATGATTAATTACTGTTGTTATATTCCCATGATCAAGAATGTAATTTTTGAGAAAATACATAAAACTCATTAAAAATATAAATACTTACTGGAATGTGAATGGCTTTGCAAAGAACAAAAAAGAAAGCACAATGGTCATTGCTTTTCTTCCTGTTGTTACTGCAGAGGAAAACAATTAACTTTTTTAAAAATTCAGTTACAGCAAACTTCATCCCGTAATTAAGCATCTGGCTAAAACAATGATCATCCTTGGTGCAAACATAGACTGCAGATGCCCCCATCCAGGGCACACTAGTGCTAGAACCATGTGCTGTTTCGAACAAGTACACTGCATCAGTAGTATCAGCTCCATTCACAGTATATGCAGCAGAGAAACTTCCAGAACAAGATTTGCTATGTAATAGCTTCACAATAATCAATTCACAATATCTGAAAGCAACAAACAATACTTGCAAGTAACTGCAGTATAAATTAATCTGGTTAAAGCAGAAAGAAGTAGCACCTCTATTTGGATACCCCAAATCTCTTGCCATTTCCACTTCATGCTATTTCACTTCAGCAGTGTTTTGGGCTACATTTTGAAGTGGAATGGGATCAGCATCTCATCATTCTTTTGAAATTACTGAAATTTTACATAACAGTGCAGAGAAATACCATTCCGGTTAGAAACCTAAGAGACCAAGGATTTGTGACTTAAGTCATTATGCATTAGGAAGTTTTCACCAAAACCGCTGAGACATCTTCTTCTACATGTGATCTTACCACTAGAAAGTGTCAAGGTAGTAAGAAGATATGAGAACACAATCCTGTTACCAAAATGGGAGTAAACTATCTGTTTGGGTTACTCTTAAATTAACTATAGCTCCAGTATTTTAATGATTTGAACTATTTCAATGCGATCTGCTATGAATAGGAATACAGTGTTGCTACCAAATTGTGTACTAAGAAACTTACACAGTTTATCAATGAAACAAAATCAATAAATGAGTAAAAGTTAGAGAAAAGATTTCTTAAAAAAGCAACAGTGCAGCCAGATGCATCAGTTTAGCTATGGAGGCTAAGGAACTGAGAAGCTGTTACACGATAGTGCAGGCTGCTCACTTCAGAAAGATCACAGTACAATTGTCTGCAACTAAAGAAAAATTATGATTTTTATTAACAGAAAATATTTTGCTTACTATGAAGTACTTTTAACTACACCCTTCTGGAAAGCCTTACTTGTATAGCTACATCCTCACTAGTCTTACTAAGAGACTGATAAAAGGAATCAGGACTACTGATGTTTATCGATGCTGTTACAGTATTCATACTGTTAGTAGTAAAGCAAATTTCGTTCTCCCCCACCCTCCCACAAACAAATATTTACTTAAAAGCATGTTTTGTGGTGGAAGAAACAAACTCCACTATATCCGATTCAGTCTCAACTTTTTAGTAACAATTTTCTTTACATTTGAAGAAATTTATGCGCATCAAATAAAATGATTTTCTATTACATGAAAAATTAAAGGAGAATGAAAAAGAAAATTGAGTTTTAATTAGAAAACAGTTTACAGATGAATAATTTTAAAAATGGTTAAATTACTTCAGTTTTTCTAATTACGATTATTTCTGTTCTTTCAAATCAGTTATTAATTAAAATATTTATGTAACCATTTCCTTTTAAATTAAGTGCCTTTTCTTCTTTTTCCCAATTAAGTCTGATAATTTCTCATTCTGCTAATAGAAATACAATTTTCATTAAACTCTTTCACCCCACTCCCCCTAAGAAGGGGGAGGGTGGATGAGGGGGAGGGTGGGACAGTAATGAATGTGGTGTTCTTCCAAGGCACAATAAACATTTTCACATTGCTACAGGCAAGACAGAAAGGGCTCAAGTGTTAGGATTGTCAAGGTCAGGTGTAAGAAAACCTGGGAAGGGTTTGCTATTTCATAGTATCTAAAAATATTTTTTTAGCACAGGAAGACTTTTTTTTAAAAAAGCTACTTTAATACATGAACCACCCCTCTCATCTGGACCAATTTCCAGTGAGGGGACATATCAAACTTTGTTAAAAACAAATGCGAAACAGAAATGCTGCAGAGGCAACAATTGATGGGATAGTCCTCGGGTCAGAAAACAGCTGTTTGGTTTCCCCCCGCAACTACTGTGAATGAAGCAGAGCATCGCTTGATAGAAACCAGCTTTAAAGTGTATAGGGAAGAGAGGCAAGTAGCTCCAGATCCATGGCCTCTTGGCTACACCTTTTCCTCCCAGGCCCTTGTGCCTAATGTTTGTCATTTTAAGAAAAAGTAACTCGAGGAAGGAACTAGCCTGGTGTAACTGTTCTTGATGGACTACTGCAATGACTATAGAAATGATAGGAGAGGCTAGATGGGCAAGGACTGATTTTTAAAAAAATATACTCAAGTTACATTTTAAGTTTGGAAGTAAAAATTTTCTACAGACAGAAGTTTGATATTCTATAGCAGCTGCATACAGTAAGAAGTAACAATTTTGGGGACAAGTTGAAAACAGGTAATACAGTAAGATGCTGAAAAACTGCTGAAAAGTGTCAGGCTCTTCCTTTAGTGTTTTTAGACACACAAAAACCATCAACATTACCATTAACTACTGTTAAAATGAACATCAGGGTCATTTCCCCTTATTCCAACAGTTGAGGATATTCTGATATGTGAATACTTCAGTCATGTGACTGTTCTACAAACTCATGATGTCACAGGTCAAAAGCATTCACTCCTAATAGCTAGCTTTGCCACACTCAGGTAATGCGGCACACTAAAATATGCCCCGGCCTCACAAATACAGATGCAAGCCACAATAAATTAATACAAATAATTTCTGAACCACAATTTGCCATATCTGTCTTAATACTGATTCTTTTGATTTCATTACTTTCTATACTGCTTCCTCCATTAAGGATCTGGGGCAATGTATCAATAATATCTGAACACACTTCCTTCTCTAAAGCCATATCACCGTCCCTCTACACATAATATGTTTGGTTTTAATATTTTTCATTGATTCTAAGGCACTCATTGGCCAATACGTTAGTAAAGATCAACCATAACCAGATGACATCACTTGTCAGTGCAGCGCTGAGACTCATTTTGCTCAATGGCTTCCTCATTCATTGAGAGCTGAACTCTGCTAGTTAGCACTTCAATCTCTCCACATGATTTTTCCACATGACTGGCTACTCAACGCAAAGAGTATGTCCAGTTGCATATGGGATAAGAGTCAAATCTGAGTATCTATAAAGGTTGAAAATCTATAATGGCTGTGACTGTCTTTTTTCCTCATCTATCTGGACACGAACCTGGGGCATGTCAGTGCAGATAGGTGTGACCTGCATTTATTGCTAGGAAATTATTACATTATTGGGTGAGAACACCCCATCACAGAAACTTTTTATTTGTGCATGAACTTTTACAGGAACAGACAAGATCGCAGATGGTAACTCTTAGCCTGGAGAGGATTCCAGTATTTTTTATCATAGAATGGTTTAGACTGGAAGGGATCTTAAAGATCACTGAGTTCCAATCCCCCTGCAATGGATAGCGACACCTCCCACAACAGCAAATTGCTCAAAGCCCTATCCAGCCTGGTCTGGAACACTTCCAGGGATGGGGCATCCACAACTTCTCTGGGCAACCTGTTCCAGTGCCTCACCACCCTCACAGGAAAGAATTTCTTTCTGGTATCTAATCTAAATCTCCCCTCTTCCAGTTTGAAACCATCACCTGTTGCTCTACAACTACATGCCCTCGTAAAAACTCCCTTCTCCAGCTTACTTATAGGCCTTCTTCACGTACTGGAAGGCTACTATAAGGTCTCCCCTGAGACTCCTCTTCTCCAGGCGGAACAACCACAACTCTCTCAGCCTGTCTTCACAGGAGAGGTGCTCCAGCCCTCTGATCATCTTTATGGCCTTCTGAAACTTTACGGCCTTGTATTGTTCCACATTCACATGCAGCTAACAGACAAAATTGAGTGTCCCAAATCTTATCAACATACTACTGATTAACATACTTCTGACGCAGTTAAGACATTCGTATGTTGTACTAAGCACTGAACAGAAAATATGACTGCTTCCATTTTTTGTCCAACAATTACATCAGATGTCTAGAATAAGATCTGAAGGACTAGGCAGAGTCTGCTTCTGTCATTAATAGTAGACTTGTACCTCGTCCTGTGAATACACAAGTTGCAATTTAAAGATAATACAGCCCACTAAAAGTTTGTTTAGTTCAAATTCTGACTTCCAGAACTAATACACATCCTTTATTCACTTCAATTTAATAAAAAGAACTGAGCAGACCAACACAAAAGTCTCAATTTGTTTCACTAGAGTTTATTCTGAACTGAGTCTGGAGAGTACATTTAACATTGCTACAGCAGCGTTTCACTGAAGCTTTGGGGGAGTTCTTCATAGTTTTTCTGGCAACACCATTTGTTGAAAACCTCCATAATTTCTGTGCTTAGGGACTATGACACTGCCTATTACCCCTTACTGAAATATCTTTACTTTTTCTTCCATGTTTCAAATACCTGCCTTTTCCTTATACTTTGCTATACATTTCAATTGCAGTTCCTCTGCTTAGAACAGTGTTGTTTCTGCATTAAAACATATTGCAGGCTACACGCACCAGATCACTTAACAGGCTCTTCAAGGAGAACACTGTGATGCAGAAAGAACCAGGAAGGTCTCAAACATGTACTACTAGAGAAGATCAATTCTACAAACCATGATCAGTTAGCACAAAGAACAACTCTCAAAAACTCTGTCCTAAATAATAGGATTACTTTCTGTTCTTATATGAAAAGCAGTAAAGATATAATTTGTTCATACCTGTTACAGCCAGAAGGGCACCAAAGATTTTAATCAAAGCTAGAACAAAGGATATGCCAAAATACCCAGTCAGGGAGAACAGGAATGCATAACCATAAGTCTGAACTGGATGCTGCAACAACAACAAAAAAAAGCCTCTTAGGAAAATGTAAAACAAACCCTGAGGTATTGCAAAATGACATAAGACTACAGACGTTAATCAACTGCTTGAGCAATAATAAGCTGTTCAACAATGCATTCATGCAAAGATCCTTATTTAATTTTAGTTAAATAATGAAAAAACAATAATGAAATTATAAGCTTATACGTCTGGTCTTGGGATTTCATTTTGTTTTATAAAACATCACCCTTTCTAACACATCAAAGAGTGTAACAACTTGCTTAATATACGAATTATGTAAGTTAATCAGTTTACATGATGAAAATATAACTTTAGAGAAGCTGTGAGATTTTCTAAACCATACAAAGCACTGTTTTCCAATTAGGTTCTTCACAAAAAAAAGGAAATCTTTATACCTACCTTTGAGCAAAATATTACTGCAGGGCTTAATCCACTAGTGCACGTTAGTCCAAATAAAATATATACAAAACCTATTGAATAGGAATACAAAACCTAGAATAGTTCAAGAGAAAATAATTACCAGGTGATACTATACATAAGGACAAAATTAAATGCTTTCAAGCGCTTGGCCCTATTGATGTGCTTAACCTCTAGGAGCTGAACTTTCAGTGATTGAAGCTTTTTTTACAAGGATTTCTATAATAGCTAATGTAAAGTGAAAAGTTAATAATAAGTGTTACAGATATTCTTCCTAACTACAACTACATAAAAAAATTTGTAAACT
The DNA here is from genome assembly GCA_013398155.1 of Pedionomus torquatus. Lineage (NCBI taxonomy): Eukaryota > Metazoa > Chordata > Aves > Charadriiformes > Pedionomidae > Pedionomus > Pedionomus torquatus. The sequence goes on from VZRU01011247.1 coordinate 155,195, forward strand.
AGTCAGTTAATAACATCCTGAGATCAATGTCGATGAGGGTAAATCCTTCAAATTCAGGATTTTACAGCCTAAACAAAACTTCATACAACTATATAATTTAATACTTTGAATAACATGTTAAATGTATCTCATTTTCTGCTACTTATGTTGCACAGCAGAGATCCATATTACATTAAATTTGCAAAGGATAGCCCTTAATCACCATGAACTGCCAGAAGTTCCACATAAGTTTCATCTGTGTCACTTCACGTACGTGGTGCACCTGCATCATGGTTACAGGATACAAGATTTTGAAATATGACCAGCTTTGGCCTAGTTCAGCACTCAGAACAGACTATACTCAGCAAACAGGTAAGCTCTTCTTTTTGTCTGTACTTTTGTTTAATTCACAGCTTCATACAGCAACAAAAGAACTCTATCCTTTCCCATGTAGAGGCAACAACAAAAGCTGGAACTGCGCATCTATACATCCCTCTGTGTAGCAGGAGGCATTCAGCTGTTCAGGCAACAGTAAGCTTTTCTTGTGAAAAAGGGAGACACTGAACAGAACTATTCTACACCTTACTAGCTAGAACATGCTGATCTACTACATTTTCAAAACTTGGTGTCAAATACAGGTGTACTTCTTTTGACACAGGTTTCATCAATCATTTTCTTAGTATACTATCTCAACTATTTGCAAAAATAAATCTATTAATAATGCAAAGTAATGCCATGGGACAACAGAATACATCACTGCTCCACAAAAAGAAGGATGAATACCCATTTCAAGAGCAGAACCGCTTTCAGACTCTTAAAAAACAATTATCTGATCTTCAGAGCTCTTATTTTACAGTGTTTATACACAGAAAAGTTAGTCTTCTAGTTCTTCTACCTTTACATTCAGCTTTCTCTCAAACTATCCAAAGACCTCACTTATTACAAGCAGGAATGAGCACCACCTTGCAGGTTCCTTGTTAGGCAGTGTGATTTAAGTCACTTCCTTAGAACCACACACAAGGCAAAAAATCAAGTATAACTTTCCAGAGCAGTGATTACTGTTTAATCCACAAGATACTTTTTTTTCCATAGCTGTTTAGTGCAGGGCAAGTTCCAAATGTGGCAACAAAACAGAGTCTGCGGATGACAGGTTCTTCTACTATTCATTTTTATTTCCAGATGACTGTCCATTGAACACAATCTCAGATTCAAAAGACCTCTTAAATTTTTACCCATGGTCTTAAACCTATAAAAGTTTTTCCGAAATTCTGCTTGCAATTCTACACCGCATTCTTTAAACAAAATCCTGGAGTGTAATCCCTAGGCCTCAAAAAACCAAAAGCTTTATATCTGTAATAAATACACTGATTCTCTGCAAGTAGTATGAGCATACAATAAGAAGAACATTTGTCAGACTAATGCAGAATAAGAAGCAAAGTTCTGGAGAAAACAGGAACTTTGCAGGTAAGGCAGGTAACAACTGTCTGATGACTTGGCAAGATGGAGAGTGGGCAAAAAGTTACAAACTGTACTTTTGTTTTAGATTTTAGAGATTACAGTTATAGAAGACTACACTGGGTAAGGTAAGGTCCACAGAGCTAAAATCTCTGCCTCCAGCAGCAATCAACAGTGAATAAAAAGTAAAAAAATAAAAACAAGGAAAAAAATGACACTTTTCAGGTATATTCCACTTTCTAGAAGCTTGCAGCTCAAACTTCTTGAGGCAACCTAAATCACCTTCAGCCTTAACTGAAGCTTCTGTCTAACCAATTTTTTCTCCACTCATGAAGCTATTCTCATAAAGGAGAGACTAAATTTTCTGGTTAAATTTCACTGAATCAAGAATGCACATATTCAACCATTCTGAAAGTCAGTTTTACAGAATTCATAAACTTCGAAAAAGGCTGCCTCTCTCAAATGCTAGCCCAACACCAGAATCAAAGTCTAGTAAGAAAGAAAAATGTGTTCCACATAACACATGTTCATATACCAGAAAAACATTATATATTTTTCAGAGATTAAGTGCACGACCATACAGAAAACATTCAGGCCTGCGGGATAGAAGAAATTGACAAAGAAATAAGACAAAGAAATTGTTGCTAGAAATGAGCGTTTCTGTATGTGAACTACACATTTGAAGTTGCACACAGAAAGCAGCACCCCTGAAAGGTTAAAAACAGAACAAACAAAAATCCAGGAAAAGCCCCCAAAGAAACAAACAGAAAACCCCAAGAAAGGTACATCAAGAGCTCTTCTTTTCTTATGCAAAAGAAAAATAGATTTAAGTTTCATGTTTTGTCACTGTGTGCCTTGTCTATGATAGAATGTGTTCTTTTAAAATTGCAAATCTGGTATTTACCATTTCTGAATTAGAACCATTGTGCAACTTCATAGCTTTTTCCTGTACATTTCCTATAACTGCATCTGCGCAGAGGGCAAGGGATATTAGGACCACACCTAATATAAGAAAACAAACAAACAAACAAAAACCTGTTCAGAATATTTATCAGCAGAGTAGTGATGAAAACCACTCTGTGCCTATCCTGAAAAAAAAAAAAATCATCTCAGGAATAGAAAAATAATAAACCCCCTTCTGTAGCACATTCCAAATGTCAGTAAGACTATTTCATTATACCAGCATAAAGCAGTGTCCAACCCCTACCCTCCAACAGTTAACCCCTGAGCACTCTGTATTTAAGCTTGACAGGAACACCTGAAGATAACACCTGCTATAAGGAAGAGGTGGTTTTTGTAGTAACGAGAGTGAAAGAATCTCAATTGCATTTATTTAGGTATTTTAAATGAAAATAAACAACTAGAGAACATACTCTTTTGAGTAGTTAATCCTAGATTATTTTTTCCTGACAAGGGGAAACAGAAATGCTAGATGTGATGGTAAAACAAATTCACCAAGATTCACAGCAGAAATCTTTCATTACTGAAATACTAACTTTAAAAAAGCTACTGTGCAGGTACAAACCCCATGGTTTTAGTTTACCATATTTGCTCACAACAAAGTCGCTACACAGTCAACGTAACCAGTCTTCCAATAACAGAAATTAACAACTCTTTATCTATGCCACTCACAATTCATTTCCCAACCTCCAAACTTCAATTCTTTCATGACTGTAGCAATCTTTGTATTTAACGATGCACACAGGTTGAAATACCACTTTTCCTAAGTATACAACATTACAGAAGATAATAGTCAAAGTCATGTTTACTGTCTGCTCCAGCCTTGGTTCCTTAAAACACCTTAAGTGTCAGGGAAGAATGAGCAGTGGAAAAAAGAAACAAGCAGCGTTCTATTTTCTTACTATGTTCTTACTATCAGAGGCCCCAAAGTAGGCATTCTGATGGACCAAATGGAGTATAAACTCCTGACAGAGTCAAAAAATACAAATCCCAGCTTCTAGAATTTTCAGAAATGAAAGATTTAACATTTTTAAGACCAATAAAATTTAAGGTGAAATTCAACTTCTGGATACACGGGAATTTCAGAACCAGTATTTTTGGCTTGGGAACCATTTCCTTTCCCAGGCTAGACTTACGCAACTGAAGCAACAGAAAAAGACTCTTCATTGTCAGACATTGGAAAGGGCATGAGTCAATGGAAGCGACACAATAACTTGAGTAACACTGGGTATACTAAAGACCAGAGTATAGATATATTAACTACATGAGTTCAGCTCTGGTCCAAAGCGTAATTAAATCTCAGGTCAGCAACAGCCTTGCTGCAGATCACTTCTGTAGAGGCACTCAGTATGCTTCCATCTGTGCTCTCTATCACACCGGTTCCTGCAGTGTTTAATGGCCCAGGCACATCACTGGACAAATGCATGGGTTCAGCACTGGATTGAGATAAAAAGGTTCCCTGGAATGTGAAATGCAAGTGTGCATGGAAAGGAGAAATGCAGAAGCAAGACAAAAGTTAATATTGCGCACATGCACAGTTTGCAGATAAACGTTCCGATCATTGTGGTAACACTGCACCTGCGGAGCAGCAGCAGCAAACTCACAAATGAGACCAGTAATGTTATGTAGTATGTAAAGCATGAGTAGAAATGAAGAACCAGAACTAAATTAGTTCTGAAAGAAATTAAATCCAGAGGTCTTGCACCAACAGTCTTGATTGAAACACTACATTACATCGTATTTTACATTTCTAATATGAAGCTTGGAGTAATTAAAATATTACCAGTGCTTATACGTTAATAAACTATTGGGATATTTACAGAAGTTCCTCAAGAACGCATTCTTCACCTGCAATCCCCACCACACAAATATGACAGACTAGCAAGTTATTTGGAATTTACCTGCCCATTATGACCTCTTTTCTCCACATTTTAGAAGCCTGCCATACATAAGATTATCAGATACAATAGAGGTAGTAGCTAACTAAGCTACTAACAAATCACCTTAACAACACTGAAGCTAAGGGCAAAACATTTCAGTCTGCAAAAGGCCAAACTGAACTTCACCTGAACACATAGTCTCAGGTGGAGGAATCTGCATGCAATTGATATTTTTATTGTGTCTTCAAAATAGTTAATTTCCACTTACACCTGTAATGGTAGAGCCACAGAATTTGGTAGCACCAATGCAATGTTACAATACTGTCTCCTTCTGCACACCCTTCTCTTCTGGAAGTCCTGTATCTATTATTCACAGCTATTTAGGATATCTACCACTGTGTCTCCAATTTGATAATGCTAGGAGATGCACCAACTACATCCTGAAAAGTGTACCCCTTCCTTAGTTACAAATATGTACCTGTTCTGTCAGAAGATAGTTGCTGTTTTCTTGGCTGACTTCTTTCATATGTAAACAAAACCTGCGTAGATTCCCTATTTGGCCCAGTAATACTGAGATTAGATTTCAATAGCAGGGAAGGGGATTGGGGAGAAGAAAAAAAGAAAAAAAAGGCTTTGTAAGATTGTTCATCCTGTAATATTGTGTCTGCTCACGCTCCATTTTAACATTTGCATCAGACAAAGATTGTGTTTTGTTTAAAATTACAGCTTAGCTTTCCTCTTTTAGGACTGTGAAATGCAAACAGCTTTGCTCTTAACAAATTAGAAGCAATTCTACGAAATTATGCTAGAATTACACTAGTTTGTGTAGAAACAGTCCTACATAAATGTGCACGAATCACTGGAACAAACTCAGAAATTCAGGGGGCAGTAAGTAGGGAGCAACATAAAACTGCAGCTTTAGAAAACAGTAATTTAATTTGCTGTGTATGTATTTTTAAGTTTTAACATTCTTAAATACTGTGTTATTTATCTGAAGATACTATATGAAGATACAAAATTAAATTCTGCTTCTCTGCTTTCAGATCTTTACATCAAGAGAAGTCCAATTATTAAAAAGAATACATCGTTTTGCAGAGTGACCAAAGTCTTTAAAAATCCTTATTCCTGGTTTTTCACTTTGGCAGAATTTAAAAATTCTTATCCCTGGTTTTGCAGAAATGCATAGCTGCCAAAGTGTAATACCAAAAATCAGTACATTTCTTGAAGGAAGGGATCATCTATATCCATAATTCATCCTGGAAACGGAAAAACTACACTTTTCTGATTATGAAAAGTTTCTTCTGGTTAAATTAAGTGACATGAGAATAAAAAAAAAAAAAAAAAAAAAGGCAAGACGGAATAGAGAAATACAGGAAGACCTTTCTCAGAGGGTAAGAAGGAGAATTTTGAATCACTTTCCTAAGGAGAGGTCCAGACTTTAGAATTCTAGTTCTATATACTATTTTCACAGAACTCCCTTTCTCAAAATGGTAGTGCTCTAAACTTCAACACATAAAGACTTGTTTGAAGTGTTCAAAAGAAATTCATAATGAAAGACAACCCTGTTTATTCTCTGAAAACATTGTTTTTTTCTTGTGTTTTGCAGATCTCTGAGGGCATTATGATTTTGCGACATTTGCTGCACTTTACCCTACCCTATTCAGTTGAAGAATCGACTTTCTAAATGTTTTCAGAGTTAAGTCATAGCACATTATTTTAGACAATTCAAATTTTACAAAAGGCATATATTAACCTGTGAATACACTTAGAGGTTATAGTCAAAGTGAGCTGTAATGGTAACACATATCTATATACCAGAAACACTAGAATGAAATTGCATGCATACCAATGTCATACTGTACTCAAAATTGTTTTTTTTCCAATGGCCACCAGTTATACCACACAAACACATTAAATGCACAGCAGATTATATAATTAACAGATTTTTGTAATTTCTTCCACTACCATTAGCTCTAAAACTACATGAAAAAGCATGAGAATTAATTTAAGAGCAAGGTAAAAGATATATAGTTTACACAATATCATAAATTGATCATTTCTAACACTGGATAAGACTTCTTGCCCTCACAAAATATTGTTTTTTCTTTTAATAGAGAATTTCTTATTTTTAGGAACAAAATGTCTAAATCAGTGCCTCCACTATTAAGAAATAAAGGTTTCACAGTGAATGTCTGTCCTAACAGCTGTTTTATCTCACCTCAGAATTTCAAAAGAAGAGCACGCTAAGAGTAGAATATTCAAAAGTTTTGCAAGGTTCAACATTAATCTAAGTGTTGGGCAAGTAAATAACACAGATTTTAGGAATAACCAGTTCTCCCTTACTATTTGAGAGGGAAATTCAAGCAGGTTAAAAATCTTTTCTTTTCTTCTGATTTTACACAGTGTAGAAAAGTTAGGTTGTGGGCACTCCAGCTAAGAACTACAGCAAATCAGAGACTGTCATTTAATATAAAGTAAATGGTTTGGAAATGGATAAAGACTTAAAGGTTTAACTAGAAAAGTCAGCTAATCTTTTGAAGTTTTAAAATGCTCAAACTGAACTTTATGGTATTTATTTTAATACATCTACTAGGAAACAAGTGATTTTTGAGAACAAGCATGAGACATTTCAACCTAAAGGCTGGAATTTACAGAAATTTAAACAAAGTAAAAGCTAACACTGAGAATAAAAGCCTCTTCTGCCAGTTTTATAATTCTGCTAGTGTAAAGCTACAATGAAACCTGCATTGTCCATATGATACCTGACAGCATTCCACCAAGAATTCTCAGAACTTCTATGGGATGCTAGCCGTAGGAGAAAACCACACATTTCATAAAACTAATATATCTTTACCTGTCAAGTTGAAGTTTGGTGCAACTGTGCTGTCAGCTAAAGTAAACCAAATTAATCCAAGGCTCATGCATAGGGCAGCAGACACATCTGCAATATTATAACGCTTTCCTACAAAAGCAATACAAACAACATGAACGGATTGTTGACACTCTCAGAGTCTCATGTTTATCTTCTTTAGCAGACTAGAAAGGCAAAACAAAACCTGTTCCAATTATTTTACTTAGAAGAAGATTCAATTCCCTGGCCTTCCAGGACTGCAGGAATTAGTTTCTTCGATAACAGTGGTTTCTAACACAGAGAAGGATCTTAACAAATACTATCCAATTCTTGTTATCAGTTTCAGTTTGACTCCTAATGGTGTAAAGCACATTCTCAATGAAATAAAGCACATCCTCCCTGACACATATATATTGCGTGCGCATGTGCATACGGAAACTTGTAACTTGCTCTGAACGTTCAGCTTTCTATTGCAAGCAGAACTCCAGAATTAACTACAGAAACAGAAATACACCATTTTAAATTCTGTTCATTCACTTGTTCATGCACAGCTTTATTAACTTAATGAATCCTTCTGTATCGGACAAACAGGCACTTTAATAATGTAATCAAGCCCTCTAAATACAGAAATACTGAAATACATTTATTCACATGACTATAGTCTTTATCAGTTCTCCAGATCCCTTCTGTTCTTGGAATATGAACTGTGACTAGCTAACGACATGTAAAATCAGGTGCATTTCTGATTAAACATTTTTTGATTGGAATTTAGTAATTTTAATTAGGAATTTAGGAATCAAGCTTTTCAAACAAGAAGGTTATGGGATTTCATCAAAAATCATGGCTGGATTGTTTATTTTTTTTCCCAAGTTTTCCATTTCAGTATTGAAAATGTTTCATTTATGAAGTGATTTAGTTTAGAAAATAAAGTTACATTACTGAAAAATTAAGAAAGCCTGCATAAAAATGAAGTTTTACAAGTGACCTGTACAACTTCTTTTTCACCTCATTTTCTGCTCATCTAATTGAAGTTGTACATTTTTTGAGAAGACAGGTCAGAAATTCATTTTTCCTCCCATAGAAAGGGACAGGTTAAAGTTTTCCCTATCGCAGAGGCAGAGCCTCAGCAGCATTTATCAAAGTACAGGATTCTGTATGTGAACGCTTCCCAAAGAAATAGCAAAGAAAAAAAAAAAATTCTAATAGAGTATCTTACCTTGTATAAAAACCCCGCCTATCATAACTGGAATCAGCTTACAGCACTTGAAGATGACTTGAGTAGGGTAATTCAGATATCCTAAAGAGGTATTGGACAAACCCATAGTTCCCACTGTTAAAAATGCTATTATCATGTAGGTTTTCCCAGGAATTCTATAAAACATAAGCATATTGGCATTACAGACACATCTACAAGAGATTTAGCTTGGAAAATTTATATAACGGAATAGGTTTGCCATAAAACTTGACCATCTTTCTAACTGAATTTCATTGCATACTATGAATTTAAAAAAGCACGGGAATGACTGATTTCTAATTTAATTTCTTTCAGTTATTGCTATTAAACAGCACTCAAATACAAGACAATAAAAACTTCATGACTCGTGAAGTACTCAACCAGTAATTCTTTAACCTCGTTCTAAGAAGTTACATTATTTACAGAAGATTCAAGACAAAGGCTTCAGGTTATTTTTCAAAGGAAACACGGACAGTTGGTATATCAAGATATCCTGAATCTTAGTCCAGTCATACTCACTGGGTCAATTTTTTGGTGAAGTACTATTGTTTTATAGAACTCAACAAAACTAAGAAGTGATTCAGATATCATGAACAAAGGACCTCCTTGAACATTTTCCAACACAATATTTGTAATTTGATCAAATTATCACCTGAAAACAGATGACCCAACAGTAATTTTTCGCAATTGCTGTGCTTGCTTTGTGATTTTTTTACAGTTATTGTCGTACATATGTTCAGCTATTTTTTTACATATACTCAAAGTCACATTAAGCAATATACGGAGATGTCTTCCTTAAACCCTGTCTTATCTGTAACTCATTACGTGGTCCGGGCATACTCTGAGGCATGCAAGAAAAATTTAAATTTTATAAACAGAGAATTTAGCATTAAATCAGAAATAGATTTTTTTAATGTCTACAAGAATATGCCTAGGGTATAGAAAATAAAATGCAAAATATATTTAAGACCTACATTTCCAGCACAACTATTTACAAAGTCATGCTCTGTAAGCATCAGCAACTATTTGGTAATCAAAACATAAATACTAGTTACAGAACACCCAAAAGGTAATATTATCTACTGCATCTCAAAAAGTCAGATAACCTGAAATATAAGCTGTCAGTGTTCAAAATAAAAACAATAATCTCTCAAAATTACATTGCTTGGCTAGAAAATAATTCTATTACCTAAAAGCAAAAGCAGTATATGCAAAATCAGCCAAGGTTGACTACAAGTAAGGAAAAACACTTATGCACAGCTAATGCCTTAAAGCAATTTTAAAATTCATGTACACCGACAGCCTCTATCCAAGCTTCCAGAGGGTCTCAATATACAGTTTGCAAAGGCTGTAGTTGGGCAAGAAGTCACAGAATGGTCACACTGAGATACATAGGATTCAAGACAGCAGTGAAAAAAATACAGAATACTTTTGTGGCAGGATGTTGTAAGAGCTATCTAAAATGAAAAATACAAAACCTAAGTATATCCACTTAAGTAAACCTAAGCACCCACATACAAATAAAGAACAGACCTCTGACACAACAGTACAGTCAACAAGACTACGTACAGGTTTGAAATCTAAGTGTGTGTTTAGATAACATTTCCTAAAATCACCCAGTAAATTCACATTATTTAATCACATAACTGCTACCGATGCCTCACGGTATTCATATTCAAACAACAGAAGTTGAATTTACCATAAATATTAAAATGTTTCTAATTCAACGAACAGGCAAAATGCTTTGAAAAACACATACCTTCTCCGTTTGTCCTGAATCAGCTGCAATTCTATTAGTCCAAAAATGGAATAAAATCCAAATTGCACTAAAGTAAGGTACCACCCAAAGGGTTTAAAACCTTCCACTGAAAATATCAATTCCTATAAAAACAAAAACCCACCAAGGTCACATCCATACATCAAAATATTAAATCAAAACAAAATCAACCAATTTTTTTTTTCTTCATGTACATGCAAATCTAGCCTTTCCAGCTGCTGTTTGTAACTAGAATTTACCTGTCACGCATAACTTGCAATATATTAAAGACAATTTAGGCTAAGACACAATGAGAAAATTTACTGTTGGTACAAATCCCCTTAAATTTAGGGATTGATTCATAAGGGTAATATACTTGATTAATTAAAATTTACCTCAAATTACTAATGTTTCCTGCCTGCTTTTCTCTTAATTTTCATTTCATTTAATCCAGCAGACTGCTTTTATCCAGAATTTATATATAGCTCACAGTAATACAAACTTTCTCTAACAGACATACTAACAATTTTCATCTCTTAGGAACATGGACCTAGTATTTTGAGTGCCTACATTAAATAGCACTTGTAAGCTTACAAATTTTCAAGCTGTAGGAACATTTAAACCCAGAGCAATTTGTTATGGAAAAATACATGCACTGAATAAAGAATTACGTAGATGTGTCAGTTATAAAAAAAAAAAAAAAGGCTACCTAATACTTTCCTTTTTGAGATTCTATTTTCAATTGCCAATAAATTTTCCTAACTCTTTGGTAGTAACTGTATTTTAACAAACTTCTCAGCTGTTCTTGAAAACTGTTTTGGAAGTACAGTGATTTTTACTCATCAACTTTTAAAATCACCATTTTATTGAGAAAACTCAATTAAGTTAAAAAAAGTTAAAAATGGAACAGAAATGTAGCTGTTCGAGATAAAAGACCAAAAGTTAGCAGGAAGAGGAACATTTAACTAAAATGGCATAAGCATGATGCTTCTGCTTAATGACCAACCATAGTACAAGTTTCAGCTCTGTCCTGTAGGAGAGCGTAAAGAGCAATAGGCTATTAATACTGTATGACACTCACAGAGACCTAAAGGTTTCAACACCAATAAAGACTTACATGGAAGTCTCTATGGCTCTACAATTTGTTCATTTTCAGAAGACTACAAAAATCACATTTTTAAAATACACATTCCAAACAATAATGAATGTGTGTCTTGTACACAGACATAAAAGATCAAGTTCTGAAATTTCAACTCAACCAAACTTTGAAGGCACATGAATTATAATGGAATTTTACACTACACAATTACTTACTGCTCTTGAATTCTGAAAGGCTGACTTTGCAATCAATATGTATTTTAAATGTCTGTACATATTAAAACACATACTACATTATTATCATATTGAAAAAGGGGAAGGAGGAATTGGCCTAAGACACAAAATCATAGTATTCACCTGTAAATATCCATAGATTAGATAAAACATAAAAACTCCAGAAACACAGATGAAAAATTGAGTAGGTTTGTTAAATTTGCTGAGATTCATGCCAAGAACTACAACATCGTCTACTGATTTGATATGAGGAGACATAGTTTGAGATTTGGAAGGCACACTGATGGAAATGTATTTTCTTGATGAAGGGAATTTCAAATCCATGATTCCTAGTTCGCTGCATTCGGTGCTATTGTTATTTTCCTTCTTTTCTTCTCTTTGTGTCTCTGAAAGCTGAAAGAAACACTAAAGTCAGGTAAAGCATAACATACAGCCTACCAACAATAACAGTAAAGAAGTGACATTTATATGGAAAATGTAAAGGTTTAAGAGTTGTGTTGGATTGGTTTTATTCATAAATTTCATTTGTCTTTTCTATGTCCAAACTTAATACCAGTTAATATGAGAGGTCAGCAACACTTCATGAAAATACTTCTGGTTCATGTGTGAAGTAGCATTCCTACCCTCTACAAAACAAACAAACAAAACAATCCCAAAACATCAGCAACAGAAAACAAGCTTCAGTTTCACAATAGCTCCAACTAGCCTTTTTATGCCAGTACTCACAGGACTGACTGCCTGGGTGAGAAGTGATCACCATGATCCAATCACTGAAAGAACTGGTATTGAAGCACTATAACTCTGTTAACTTTATTTCATTTTCACAGCAAAATATGAAAGACTTAGTCCACTACAAAGGAAGACTTGTTAAAACTACAGACTTGAGCATGTGATTGGTTAGATGCATTGAACTCTCATTCTCACATTTCCTCACTACTTATTTCTCACACACTTTGAGGAAAAGAACATGAAGATGGAAAGAAGAAGACAAAGAAGTCAGTCTCTGAAATTAGATTGGTTATCTGATGAGGTCTATGGTATGGCAATACCTTTAATATTACCAACATGCAGCCGTTTCCACATGTAATAGAAAACAAAATTAGATACCTGAAGCCTGGAGAAGGAATTTAGCAGCTTAATAGACTGACAGGCAAATAATTCTTTTTTCCAGCTCAGCAGAGAGTATGACATTTGGGGCTTTTTTTTTTTCTTTTTCTTTTCTTTTTGGCCTCATGATAAACACATTTGAGAGTCAAGTTGTCCCAAGATTTTTAAGCATAGGTCAGCATCTAGTTAATAATGAAATTCTGTTTGTCTCAACTATTTAGTGTTTTATTTTCCCCAGCTCAAAAATACCTCTGCTCATCACATGTATGAAAAATGCTTTTCCCACTGTGTTTAAATGGAAAATATGCTAGTATATAAAAGCTAGATCATGCAGTAAAGGTAGTAAATGTAACACACATGGACATTGGTAATTACACAATACGAGAAATGACAAGTTTAGCTCAAAAGTGAAGGATTAGTATAAAACTTGCAATTTGATTATGTTTCCTTTTTTGATACAATCTACTGTTAGCTTGGAAGAAGAATAGCTTGGGGACCATAATAATTTGTGTTTAAGTTCAGAGCTCTTCAGCTGAAAACCAAAAGTGAGATGTAGGAATTACCCTTGTGGATTGTTAGCTAATCCCCAAATGAGATGACCATAAAAAATGGAAAAGTTTAAGTAGACTCTCTTCTGTAACAACAGAAAAATATCAATGTCATGCAACAAGGCACTACTGAGCTTTCACATACAATATAATACAGAGTTCTGATCACCCTCTAAGACAGATTCTAACAACTGTAAAAAAGGGTATCAGGGTAAAGGAACAGATTGTTCACTTTACGAACTGAAAGAAGATGAAAACGTAACTTGCCTACCCTAGCAAAACCCTGATGAAAAGAAAATGGACTTGCTTTCAATAAAAATACCACAGGGATTACCAGTAATGAGGAAAATTAACTCAAATTTTAAGGACAATAACACGAGAGCAAATGGGCATGAAGTGATCATACCAAACTTTACTAAAACTACCTTTTCATTCCTAGACTATCTGTATTCTAGAGCAGCCTAAAAACAAAAGCAGGAACTGTTTTTAAGGTGAAGTTTATGAAAGCGATTACGTAGAGCTGTTAAGATCGGGTGTGACGACTGCGCAGTACCCCTTAGTCCTGTGTTGACAGCATTCCACCACTACGGAAAGCAGAGTAAGGTGCCTGTAGAAGATACTCAGTGATCCTTACTTGGTCACTAAACCAGGATATGAATTACTACTCCCGTCAGAAGAATTGCATGCAAAGTTAGGGCTCCAAAATTCAAGCCCAAGGAATAAATCACTATGAAGGAAAGATTATGTATTTAGAAATCTACCCATTGCTGCCACGAACTTGTACTTTCAATGGTGCCTGTTCAGATCTTTCCCGCCCAGCATACACTTCCTTGAGAGGCACACAGCGTTTGCTAATGTCACACTTTCTCAGCAGGAACAAAAGCTGCTTAAGTGATCTGAGCCTCGTTTTTTACCTATACTGAAACACAGAAAATAAGATATGCCCAGCAGAAGACACAGCCATGTACTGTCATGCATGTTTCAACAGTCCAAAAATTCAGTGAATTGTATGATGTATAGTTCTGTACCTTCATTTTCCATGCCGGCCACTAACTGAGATACTACTTCTCTAATACCTGTTTTAGGATCAGAAGATATTACTGTTCTTTCTTCCCTCTACAAGTGTATTTATGTATTGGGTCTGGCTGGGACAAAGTAAATTTTCTTCATAGCAGCTTGTTTGAGATCTGTGACCAAAACAATGCTGATAATACACTAAAGTTTTACTGCTGAGCAGAACTTGCACAGTATCAAGGCCTTTTCTATTTCTCCATCTTCACACCCTCCAGTTAATAGACTGATGTGTGTGCAAGAAGCTGGGAGGGGGCACAGCCAGATGTGACCCAAACTAGCCAGAGACACTCCATGCTATAAAGTGTCCTGATCAGCAATAAAAAGCATGAAGAGGGAGGGTCAGGGAGGTTAGCCATCTTTTGCTTAGGAACTGGCTAGGTTTCAATCTACCTGTGGAAGAAATGATTGCCTTTACACCACCAGTTTTGTTTTCTGTCACTCTTTTTTCACTTTTCTTCACTCCTTAAGCAATTTTCTACTCAATCTATAAGTTTTCTTTCTTTTATCCTTCCTTTCCTCTTTCCCCATCCCTCTGGGGACATGGGAAAAGTGAGCAAGTGGCTATGTGCTGTTTAGCTGCCTATCAGCATTAACCCACACCACAATTAACAAAATTTTTCTGATATTCAACATTTTATATTCAAAATATTTCCTTAGAAATACCATCAATTTGTACAGTATGTCCATTAAATTTCTTAAAGATTAATGAGTCTACCACTAAAGTAGCTCCAGTTTTGCCCAATCTCATCCATAAGAAGATGATGCACAGTAATTATTTTTTCTTATATTCTAAAGGAAAGAAAAAAACTGCCACGTTCAAGAAACACTTCAATGAACATTATAGAATCATAGAGTGGGTTGGAAGGGACCTTAAAGATCACCGAATTCCAACCCCCCTGCCATGGGCAGGGACACTTCCAACTAGACCACACTGCTCAAAGCCCCATATAGCCTGGTCTTTAACATCTCCAGGGAGGGGCATCCACAACTTCTCTAGGTAATCTGTTCCAGTGCCTTACCACCCTCACAGTAAAGGATTTCTTCCTAATATCTAGTCTAAATCTTCTCCCTTTCTGTTTAAAACCATTATTCCCCATTCTATTGCTCCACTCCCTCATACAGAGAGCTATTTAACAACTGAAGAAACTGCAAACATATGTATCCATCTGAACACTCTCCAAGTAATTTCATTAGCAACAGTGACAGAACTCTTCTGAAGTCCACTGTGATTTCTTGAACTCTTATTTTTCTAGGTATCAAAGATACTATTCCATCTCCTCTCACCAAAAATTCCTCAAAAAACTGATTCACCTTTTGAACAAACATGCAGCAAAGATCTGTTTTATGAAGTGTCAAGTGGCTAAAGAGCTGTCCCCTCCTTTTTTTAATGCTGCATACAAAAACATAAAAAACACATTCTTTAGATCAAAGACTTTTTGTTCCTTCCCCTTTGAAAAACACCATGCAGGTGAAGATTTTAAACTCACACACAAGTAAAATAGAGTGATTATTACATGAAAAGGAAGCAAATGAACAAGCAACTAGAAAAGCAAAATTTCTTTGGCCTCCAAAAAGTTAATGACTTGTACCAAGCATGGGAAAAACATAAAGGAGCAGGGGCTTTTTTATTTGACCCTGAAAAATACCCACTAAAAACATCAGTTTGGCAGAAACTAGCATCTCGGTACTCTCAGAAAAATTGCCTGCATGAGCCAGGCAAGGCAAGTTCCACGCTGGCCCAGATCCATTTCTTTGGAGCCAATTCTGCAAGTCCCTGGTGGCAGGACAGTATTCGGCACCATAGCAGAGATGCTCCGGGTTACAGGGAGACAAACTTAGATCTGTGGGAAACCCGAGCAGATCCTTTACTTGGTGGTACCTGGCTCCCGTCCCTGATGCAAAAGAGGGAAAAGGGACAGGAACCGGTACGATCCTCGAAGCTTCCTTCCAGCCCACTCTGCTGCACTCAGCCCCCTCCCAGCCGAGCTGCCAGGCGCTAGCCCACGCCACGCCCCAAGGCCCGGACAGACGTGGCTCTACCCAAGCACCTGCCATCTGCCCCGGGCTGGGGCTAGGACGGCGGCTTCCGAGCACCGACAGGCCGCCAATCCTCGTCCCTCCTCCCGGGAAAGGGAACGTCTTGCTGCTCATG
>VZRU01011247.1:175964-192889 GCA_013398155.1 Pedionomus torquatus
ACAGGTTTTTTTGGTTTGTTTGTTTTTTTTTGTGGTTTTTTTTTTTTTTTTTCTGTTTTTCTGAGTTGTTCTAGAATGAGAGCAAAATAAATAAGATATGTAGAAGAAAGACTTGATTCGCTTTTTGCTAGAAATATTTTTTAAATTAGAAATTAAGTGTCCATCCAAACCGGGGATGGGTAGTTAAGTATCACAATATTAGTGCAATTTAAAAAGCACGTATTTTACCTTAAAATTTATATGTTGTTTGGGCTTCTCTAATAAAAGTTTTCTGAATCCATTCCTATAATTTTCTGTACTTAAATTCCAGCTGCAATGATTTTTCTTAGCCTAATTTTAAAAACCTTTTCTAATGTATTCCTTGTACTACTGTATTTTACTGCCTCAGAAACTAAATTGCAGTTTTAACAGTAACAAAAAGCACTATGATTATAGAATACCCAGTTAGAAATGTGTGATACATCACTTCATATTCAAGGGAAAGCTATTGTATCTAGAATTATAAAGTTAAATTAAGGTTCTGCTGCTGACATTACAAAGTACTGTAATACTGATTTTTAAATTTTTAAATTGCACTTAAAACATGGAGCACATGACCAGACAGATAATCTATCAAGTGTTGATAACTGTCTAGATACAACTCCATTATTTCTGTCTTTTCACTGGTGCGTATACATGCCAGTACTTTGAAATGCTAACAGTAAGTAATTTTTTATTAGAGAAACTGGATATGCAGATGTATGTTCTACCACTTATTTGGAATAATGTTATAGGGAATTTTGAGGTCATAACTGGCTGAGCAGAAAAATTATTGTTAAGCAGGGATGTATTCAAATTATTTTGTATTTTATGATCTGAGTGGGCTAAAGTAACATCACCAGTCAGTTTAGGTCACAAGCAGCCTTTAGAATAATGTATTTTTTATTCATAGGCGTATAACCCGAAATTGACAGCGTTCTACTGATGACACTCCAGAGCATGCGAGTAAAAGCTGTCTTAGTTGTGCCTGCAGCTCTTTTGTTACACTGGAGACAGTGGCAGAGTAAGTACGAGTGAGGCAGGTTGATTGATAGAATGTTTTCTATATAAAAATTCCTCACTGTCCTGTCGCATGATTTTTGTAATAATTTAGGGTTTTCAAGACTGTAAATAATAGGGTGTGTCATGGCTGTGCAAAGTTTGAATTCCAAGAAGTAACGGATGATCTTTCTGCAAGTGTAAGATTTGGGAAGTTTGAGGTTAGCTGAGTAAGGACGTGGCTTTTTATACATCCCAGAGATATGTGATGTGTGCTTTGATAAAATGCCAAGAGATATCTGGGCTTGTGAGCTAACCTAAGAGCAAATATTGGGTTGGATCAATGGTCTGTTTAGTCACTCTCTGATGGAGTCTAGGGAGCTGAGGATACATTAAGCATAGTCCCTTCCCTGTCTTGCACTAGTAACTTGTATGGAGGTTGTGTCTAGATTGTTTATTGGCTGCTAGAAACCATTTCCTCCATCACTTTGACTATCTTACTTTAAAGCTATTTAAGTTCTTGGCCTCTGTAATGTTCAGTTGAGGAGCTTCTGTTTAACAGAGTTTTAACAGATTCGTTGCTTGGATATGTCTGGGATTGAAGATTACTGTAAAGGTCATGGAATGGCTAAGTGGAGAAATTATACAGTATTTTGAAGTAAGTGAACTTGGAAGGCAGGTGTTTGACAAGCAATGTTCCTGAAAATGAATGTTCCTGAAAAAGAAAAATGTGTATTCCTGAAAAAGAAAAAAACCCAGGTTTTGGTGTCAAGTGATTACTGGAGAGGAAGGATTGGAATCTCTTGGAAAAAGAAAAGGAGAATATGAGGTTTATTTTATGATTCTGATTGGTGGTTTTAGTGAGAGAATAGGTTTGGACAGGCTTCCCTGGAGAATGATGCTTTTAGATAAGTTAGTATAGTTTATATTGTGTTGAAATAAATTTGAATTAAAATTCCTGAATTTCTGAAGTTCATTTCATCTTAATTCCTCTCGAAAGAGGGTTGAAGTAATTTTTACACTTCAGTGGTTTCTTCTGCTGAATTTGTTAATAATAATAGTTAATAACTTGAGTCAAAAAAACTCTGTATTCTTTGCTGATGTGCTAGAAAAATTGTCATCTGGGAATTAGCCACAATTGCAGCTACAAGGAATATATTGTATTTATTACTAAAGACCTGGTACAATAAATAGTTGGTTGAGAGGGTTGAGGGTTGAGAACTTGTCATTTGTGTGCCAAACTGTTATTATGAAAAATCCTATCAAGCTATCCCTACCTTGACCCTGCAGTTATCTGAGAATGGATCCATATGGCACACTACGGCAAAGAGTATCCACTGAAAATGTTTACAATTGAGCGTACTTCTCCCTGCCTCAAATCAGCATAGAGTTATATCTTGCATGCATGAAAATGTAATTTGTAGACTACAGAGAACTTACTAGAGTAGCCACATAATCCTTGTCAAAGATACTCTCTACTTGTCATTGGTTGGAATCTCTTTTGAACTGACATGTACCAGGTTCAACTTCCTCTGGTCCTGTTGGTCAGGAACGTAGTTCAATTTCTGCAACAGGCAGGTGATCAAAACCGATAGAGCCAGAGACTTCTGTAACTGCCAGCTTCATCCTCTGACATCTTCTTTGCTATACAGTTGCATTCTGGTTTGGTTTGTAGCAACAGCGTCAGTACTGTTTTCTGTTAGAGGAGATGTCTCTGGTTTCACATAGTGTGGAATTGATGAGATAGGAGTGATGTGTTGAGCATATCCTTCCTTCTATACAATCCCACTACCATCTGCCATATCTTAACAGGTCATAGGAAAAATTTGTCTAGGCTGATGATTATAGTATAATGCTCAGATGTCTGGAGTGGTGGTGCTGAGCCTTCAAGACCATTGCTTTGCTTCTACTTATTTGTCTTACTATGAGGCCCTAGTATTCAAGATCTTACTTGGTATGCTAAAAATGTTGTGAAGGCAATGCAAATGTCTAAAACACTTTTAGAAATGAGAATTGTTCTAGTTTCAGAGCTGTACAGGCAACTGCAGAGCAGACATTTCTCGCCCCCCCCCCTAAAAAAAAAANCCTCAAGAAAGTTGTACTTAGTCTCCCAAATGCTGTATCAGCTTTTGGAGTTTTTTTCGGTGTGATTTCAATGTTACTATGATGTACAGAGATGGAAAGCAGAGTTAGTTGATGTTTTTCAGTGTAATATTGTCAGTGCACATTTACTGGCCTGGCTTTCCACTACAGTGAACAGGATCTCTGATTTCTTGTGCTAATGGTCTGGTCAAGCCACTTGGAGGTACTCTTGTAAGGCAGCAGGGTGCTGCGTGCTTTCAGACATGCACAGCTACTGACTACTATAGGCTCCCGAGCAACCATTTCTTTCTCATCTAATAGCAAACAGCTGCACCCGTGTTTTCTGTCTAGTTGAAACCCTGTGCGTTGGAATAGATAATCAACACTGCTCCTCCTCTCTCCCCCGCTGCATTTTGAAAGCTTAATTGTAGCACTAATAGAAGTATAGAATGTTTATTTTGCAGGTATTTCAATATATGAAGGATGTATGTCAGAAATGACCTCTAAAGTTTTTATTTCTATAGTATTGTCCTTTTATAGTGACTTTTTTTTTAAATTGAGCACATAAAAAGTTATTTTCTTTTCCCCATTAGTGAGGAAGTCTCCTAATTATGCTTTAATTTTATTACTGCTACTACAGCATCTAGATTCTTCAAGCAAGACAGGACTTGAGTTGCGCTCAGGTTTGTATAAACTTACAGTAAAAAAAAAGTCTCTGACCAGGGGAGCTTATAATGTGAAGTAAATTAGTGAAAAATAGAAATAAATACTAATTCATATGTTTTACAGTCCATTTGGTATATTACACTTTCTGTGGGGTTAGTTTTTACTTGGGCATCTTCTACTGTGCATGGAGAGAGTGGAAGTATATCACATATAACTTTCTAGTATACAGCAATTATTAAGCACTAGCTTGTGTGATGAATAGCTAGGGCTAACATGCCATGAGGTGAACCATTAATATCTCACTACTTTCAGTGCAGACACCTGATAGCTTTCCAGAAGATATGGATGTGTTAATCTCACACAATCTCACCCTTAATCTAAGGGTGATCCTTAGTTTGTCAAGAGTCTCTTCCGACTCTTCAGGCTTTTTGTTAGGCTTTTGTACTGTGACATGTTGTTGTTCACTTGAGCTCTTGAGTTATTTTTACTATTTCAGCATTTAGTTTGTGTTTTACCTTTTCATTTCCTGGGTGGCTTTAGTTTTCATAGTCTTTCACAGCTTAGTAAACCTAAATAAACATTATACACTGTGCTGCTTAAAACCTGGTCTTGGTTCGCAGGTATAGGAGCCCTTGGGCTGTGGATTACACTTGAAGTTTTACTGCTTCAAGAAATATCCAGTTAAGAAGTATGGGTAGATACTTCAGTGTGCTGACAAACATTACAGATCTTAGCTGGTGAGAATGTGATTTTAAAAACCAATCAAACGGAAAGCAACCTTTCCACACATTTTGGTAGATAACTGGGAGGATAAAATTTGTGTGTATAACTTCAGTGAAAAAGCACAGTTGTCTCTTTGAAGGTTGAAGTTTATCAGCATTATTTGTGTTATGTTGATTTCTTTTTATTAGATTTAAATATAATCGTAAACTTTCCTTTCTCCTTCTAAAGCATTGTGTATTGTCTTTTTTAAGCAGGGTAAGATACAATGTATCCAGAGGCTATCTAAAATGCTTGAGCATGAGAACACTTTGTGGCATAATTAATGCAGCTGAAAAAGATAAATTGATAGCTATAAACTTATCTTCCCCGTCCCAAGAGTTGTGTCATTTCATATGTGAGTTCATTGTTTTTGTTGGAAATCCCAATGGATGCATCCAACATCTAAGTACTCAGGGATGGTGCCCATCTTTGGGCTCGACTCATTATATAAGCATTCCTGAGAGAACAATATAAAAACTGTTTTAAGTTCTAGAAGACAGCAAGAATTTGGAAAAGAATAGCGTATTCATAAAAACATTTGAATATTATTTATATTAAATTCTGAATGTTCTATTTTATAATTTCATTTGCATCATTTTTATAGCAACTGAAATACTACTGTAGGCATTAAGTAATTAAAAAAGCATTACATTCCTTTGAGTGCTTATTGAGTCATCATAGGTACTTCATTTTTTATTTCACTTTTATTAACAACTCATGCACTAAATAGAAGGGAAAAGTTTACTGATTTTGCATGAAATTGCTAATTCCACAGTCTGTGAGTACCCATTACACCATGAAGCAAAAATACAATTCTTTTCAACCTTCTACAAAAATGAATACATTATTTTTTTTGAAAAATCACCACATTTTTTTGCTGGAAATAGTAATTGCAATAAAATAGCATATTGTCTCCAAATATGCGGAAATGTCAGACTATTTACTGCCATAGTAGAGATATATAAAGAAACTAGTTTTGCTTTACTGGGTAAACAACCAAGAACATTTTGATTATGAATATGTAAGCATCATTTATATGTGGGGTGACTGACTTTTTCCTATATGTCAAATCTATACAGATTAAGAGTCTGATGTAAATGTCAATATGAATCCAGGTATGACAGCTCTATTTATTTCTAAACGTGATGTACAATGCAGTGACTGTTTCCGTAACCAAGTGCGCCTGAAAATTAAGTGTGTCATATGCATTCGTTTAAAGAAACAGCCTACAGTCTGCTAAAGACATCATATAAAGAAAAATATCCTTTCAAGAAGGGAATTTGTTACTTGGCTGTTTTAATGTGAATTGTTTCTTCTTTGCAGCATGTCTACTATGTCTTTGGTAGCCAACCTGATTACCCCATATCATAAAAATTTAGTACCTTTCTACTGCAGTAGTTACTGGGTTATTGTTCATTTTGAAGGTATAATCAAGTCCATAAATTGCTAACTCTGCTGCTGAACTTAGGCCAATAGTCTAAACTCTTTTTTTCCCCCATGGTCCGTCTTGCAAGCTTTTTTCCTTTGCTAAGCATTTTAAACTGATATTTACAAATAAGTTAAGTAGCATTATAACATGCTCATTATTCTTATTTTATTACAGTTGTATTCCAATTGTTTGGTTATGTTGAAAGTGGTGTGTTTTTGTGGGGTTTTTGCTTTTTTTTTTTTTTTTCTTTTTTTCTGAACCTATACAGCATTATTACTTAGGGTAATCCGGTCAATTCTGCTGAGGCCTTCAGCATATTCTTTATAGACCCAAATCACATTGCAACATGGCTAGGTTGCAGTGTAGTTGGGCTCCATTAATTATATTGGTTAGTGATACCTGGAGCAGTAGCATTATTAATGGTGTGTGAGAAAGATGAAAACTACTTGGGGCACAAAAGCTGGTGGTAGAAAATCCTTCCATGAGAAAGAACCAGCAGGGTATACTTTAAAGGATTAAAGGTAGTGTTGAACAATTTTTATTTAGATAGAAACTGGTGGCCATTATTTCCCATGTACCCAATGCATTTAATTTTGAAAATTGATCAGTTATTTTATTTCCATATTTACTGCAGGAGAGAAAAAGATAATAAAGGGGAAAATAGATTTTGTAGATTTATTATAGTGAATGAATGATCTTCTTGTGGTATTGGCTATGGCAAATGCCTTGACTGGTAAGAATGGCTATTATTTTTCTATTTTTTTGTGTGAGCATTAAATACAGTTGGCCATTCTGAAAAGCATGCTATACTACAGTTGTATTAGAAGAGCACCTGGTTGTATGAAAATGTTCATATCATGGTCCTTTGCCTGCAAGGTGTTATACTTCAGGTATCTTAAAGGCTGTTCCTTTTGGGAAGTAGCTAGAACTCTGCTAGTTTTGAATCTCCCTGTTAGAAACTCTGATACTCTGCACACTCACCAGCACAGTTGTTCCAGGGCTTACTGGAATCCAGAATCATTGCTACTGGCTGAGATATTTGGACATCCTTTAGTGACTCTTCCAAGATGAACACGTTTGGGTTTTTATTAGATTGCTACAAAGTTCTTTTGTGTAATTTTCCCTGGGATTCTTCAGTCTCTTGATATTCAGTGTTTTATGTGATGAAGCGTCTATGTAGATGTTTGAATTCCATGACTACAAAACTGAACAGAGTAGCAGTGCACCTTAAAGTGATTGAGTGGGGTGGTAAACATGACCTTAAGCAATGACCAATGATGTTCCATGATTTACATCATCCATATGTAACATTTTCCATTAGGAAAGAATCAAAACCATTCTGTTTGCTTGTTTCCTGAAGGGAGAAGTCATCTGCATAGAAAAGTGGTCTTTTACTCCAGCCATTTATCTGTGATACTTTGAATTAGTACAGTGTTTGATAATTTCTGCAGATGGTGTAAACTCTTTCAACTCTGTTGAAAGTAGCCTTTCAACACCATGCTGGTTTTATTCTAGCTCCTGTTTATAGGTGAGAAAACTGAAGAAGTGAGTGAAGCACTTGTAACACAGTGGGCAGTAGTACTTGTATTTTTAGAGCTCATTAATTCCTTTCACAGCCTAATGATCATTGTCCCTGAATGCTTCAGCTTTGAGGAGAGTTTGACTTCATTTTGCAATCTAAAATGTAGGCCGATTCCTGTTTTTTGTTGTTGTTAAACTTCAAGTTCATCTTTGTTCTCAAAATTTTGCTGTCTTGGTGCATTTCTTGCTTTCTTATTTACTCATATATGAATGTTCCTGTTCTGTGACATTTTTTTAAGGAATCTTTAGGCATGTATAGTAGTCATGGAAGATGTTTCATCCAACCTGATTTTAGTTACATGAAATTCAAGAGCTAATCAGGATCAGGAAGCCTTCTCTGATCATGAATGTAAATGTGAACAGTACTATTGGCTGAGTAAATTTTTCTCCCACTAGTTTGTGGATTGAAGTGCCCTTTTCATAAACAGAAGATGAAGCCTAAATTTGGAGGAACAAAAATGCAACTGGACTATTAAACAAGCTTTTCATGTAGGTGTCAATTTTTGCAATGTCTGTTGAGGCACAGAGTCTGTTTCCCACCAAACTGAAAGAGAATCTGAAAAATTGATTTTTGGTCTTGCTCTTTTTGTGACCATGTGCTCAACTGTCATTATACTCAGCAAATATGGCTTGAATTTAATATTATTTGGCAAAACTATTTTTCATTTCAAGCAATTGGATTATCAGCGTGAGCTTACTAAAAATTATGAGGTGTTTTCACCTGATACTGAACTGGAAATCCAGGAGCAGGGCAAATGGTTTCTGTATCCTGCTGCATGCAATGCTTGGCATTCTGTGCTTGGACTTCTGCTAGATTTAATTTTGCTGTACTTGAGCCTTGCCTGACATCCACTGCTGCTCTGAAGACCAGCAGAGACACTTTTTTTATTCAGCTGTTTTGTTGCAAAGCCTTTTTTTTTTTTTTTGGTGGTGCTGGTGGGTATGAAAGTGCTTTTTCAATCTGCTCAGTGCTGCAGTTTGATTCCATGTTTTCTTGGGTAATAGATTTGGATACAATATTTGTTGGTCTTCAGAGTCGGGAAGTGACTAACCTAATTTCAGCTTTGAATGTATTCTCCAGTATTGCTTGTTCACTTGGGTGCTTTGGATATTTGGCTGACTGAACAAAAGGGACCGAAGGATTAGGGATATGTTTTTCCATGCCCTGGAGAGATGCTCCAAGAGGCAGCTTTTGTATGCTTTCTGGTGGAAACTAAAAGTGGATATAATACTGACAGACACAAGGTATTTTGCTGTCTGTCATGAACATATGAGAGTGTGGACAATCTTGAAGGAGCAGAGAAGGGTAACTCAATGGTTATATTCATAATGTAATCTGTTTGTTATATAAACATGTTCAAAGCTTTCCAAGGTTGTTCAACCTGTTGTTGACTTTCTGAATCTATTCTATTTGAGGAAGAGAATACATGAATGGTAAATACTTTATGAAATTAATTGTTTAATTTTATATCTCTTTCTATTAGTAAATCCTCTGCATAAATATAAACACTGTTTTGCAAAAGCTTGTCTAAGAAGTGGTATTTACAGAAATGTCTGTTGCAACTTTCTTTCTTAGTATCAGTTTGTTAGAGGAAAGGGTGGACTACGAGAGCTGCAATAACATTTACCTTAGGCTCTCTCAAAATCATATGCAACAGTAGATCTTAATAAACTTCAGTTAAACTCTGAGAGTCAGAAGTGCTAGAAGCTGGATTGGGGAGATTTGTAAAACAAGAGCAAGTGATATCTCCAGGATTGTGGCTGAACATGACTATTAAGAGAGATGATTTTTACCAAAAGTTCTGTGTCTTTCCTGTCACAGCAGTAGCTGGCTAGGAAACATACTCTTTTTGGCAAATTCTGTTGGCAGCAACAAGGAGACTTTGCATGCTTGCATCCCTCAACCTAATTTTGGTTGCTAGAGGGTCTGAAGTATTCTGGAATTGATGAGAACTACATTGCCTCACTAAAGTAAAAATTCTTGGACAGCCATAGTACATCTTAAAATCTTTGTTTGATTTTGTAATTCTAGTTATTTCTAATTGTTGGATAAGGATTTAAAGACCTTCTTTAAAGGATGCTTTTCTTGTGTTCAGTTCACGTAGTGATACTGCAAACAATTGCTTAGATGGTCTTTTGCTCTCATTGCACTGTTTTATGTTTCGCTTTAAGGTAATAGTGAAAAAAAATTTTGAGGAAGGCAGCCTTAAATAATAATACAAAATACTTTTAAACTTACAAAACATCAAGTGTGAACCCACTGTGCACGTAATTTATCTGTGTCTTTGTGGGTCACTTTAAGTGTGTGTGTGCATGATTTTTTTTAATACTGGAACTCACTGGTATCACATCTTATTGTGAATGATGTATGGGTAAGAGGCTTATGCCCAGTAGATATCATCTGCTCCTGGACTGTGTCCATCACTTCTATAAAGAGTAGTCCAAGGAAAATTTTTGTCTTGTGTAAGGAGAAATAAAAAATAAATTGCATACTCCCACATGACAGAAGTATACTGTATGACTTTCACTGCCTCTTGCTTGACTAGCATGTTACGAAAGACATTTAGGTCAAAGCATCCTTGTTAGACTTGGTATGGATTATTACCTCCTTGGTGCGGTCCTCCCATATGGTTGTTTCAATTCCAACTGCAAATTTCTGCAGATTGTTATTTATTAGAAATGCCAACATAGTTTCATAGGGAATTGACACCAAGGAAACCAGATTAAAGTGTGGTGTGCTATAGACATACATATAAATGTAACATGGGATATAAGTCTTCCGTCCCTTTTTGAATGTTAATTGCCCCAGACGACTCATCTGTGTTCTATCACAAGAATGGAAAAAGAGAACATTTATAGAAATTAATGCTGTGTGGTTAGCCAGCACCAGGACCCTAAGAACTTAAAAAGTATGAATAAATGTATTCCAATTACAGACTAATGCAGGTAATGGGTTTATGGTACTTAGAGGGCTAGATCTGTTCCCTGACAGCCTGCAGACATTAGGGGCCCCTCATGACCAGCCTGCAATGTAGGCATTATGGAGTGATTTTTACTTTACTGCCTTTTCCATCAGATCATCCCCTTTCTTTCACACACAAGGTTAATTCACTTCTTGATCACATTATTTCCTCGCTGCTCTTTGACAATATAAAAATTCTGAGTGGACAGCTCAATCCCTCTTCCATCTCAGATTTGATTGTTATGGTATTGCCTGGCGTCCCTCAGAGGCCTCCAGCAGCCTTTGCTGCACTTTATGACACTTAAATGGCTGGGCTACAATTTCTCCATCTATTCACGAAATGCTGTTAATAACTCATTTCCAAAGAGGCCCTTCTTTATGTCTTGGCATTAAAGGATTTTTTATTAGGTGCCAGGATAGGTGACACACAGCCCCAGTAACCAAAGAGTTAATTAATCTGTTGAAATTTATTGCCTTTTATACTGCACTCAGTGTGACAGTCCCTAAGAGAAACAGATACTATATTTACAACCGAGCTGAAATATTCAGTAATATAGTCTGCATACTGACCCACTCCATCAGTGTATGCCTTTTGCTGGAGTATCCATTAATCAACTAAGATGGATTTGTGTAATCTGTCTTCTTTCTTATTCTGAGATTCCAATAAATATTGAAATAATAATTTATTGATTACTCTGCAATATAAATGTGTAGTAAAGGCACCCAAGATATTTGCATAGTAATGCATTTCAAAGCTCTTGGCGTTCTGTAGGTGTGAGGAAGAGAGAGATTGTAACAGTGGTTAAGAGTGATGGAATTCCGTCGAATTGCAGAACACCAAGTTCAGTGTTAGCAAGATGTGGTGGTCCTCTAAGGTCATTTTTGAGACTGGTGAAGTATAAACTGTCACAGGATTATAACTGTTCTCTAAAATCTGTATATTGAGGGTAAGCCAATGCGTTATTGGACTCTCATTTGGGTAACAATAAATACAGGGGCATTTGACTGTTTTGTAAACAAAAATGTTTCAAGTGAAGTCATTATCAGAAGATAATGGCTTTATTCTTTCAAAAAATAACAGTGTAGACTGCCCACTATATTGAAGCCTGGCTGTAAAAAGATGTGTATTCCTGTAATATACATGACCCAGTGGACCAGACTATTTGATGCAACTCTCCGGAGAGGTGAAAAGTGGAAAGTTCTATCAAGAGGGGTGTTATGAAGTTCCTGGCATAATAAATTAGAGATTTTCTGGGGTATGCTATTATTCGTAGCAGCCATTCTTTAGCCAGTGGGATGCAGTATACCATGTACTTTCTGTTGCAGTGAGATCCAAGGGTTCCGTGCACCTAACCATAATCTATGCTAGGGCCTGGCATGGTGTATAAAACAGTTTTTGTTGACTCAATGCTGCTTTCCTCTTGTAATTTTTTCCTGCCTCCCTGTAGTTTACTCATTTGTTTTGTTTATCACTTTAGTGGTGGATAAAGGTCTGCATGGCAGAAATGCAAAGCAGCTCTGCATAACTATTCAAATGTTGTGTACAGGTGGAACAGTTTGCCTTAAATTACAAATTGTTTTGACCTTTTGTGGGACTAAATATGACTTCTCTGGGACTAAATAGAACTAAACCTGTGATCTATTTTAATTGTTTTTAAAAACTGCTGAAGTTAAGGATGGACATTCTACTTGAAATATAACCTGCTGAAAATTGAATGACCCCTGTGAGGTAGTCACAGTTTACCTCTTTCTGCTTTTTCTTCTCATTTTTTTCATTTCTTTCTGATGATAGGAGCTAGAAGTAGCCTTACAATAGACTGGTATTTCTGCCAGAAAAAGTTGCAAGAGAAAAGCTGACCATGTGTTTTGGATCACTCTTTTAGACATATTCTTCTGCTAACTGCAATTAGAATTTTAGTCCTTATTTCATAAGGGTTTCTGCCTATGTAGACAATGGAGCAATGATTAGATAAGAGGATTTCCTGGCTTCTGTTTAGGAAAACCAAATCATTGTCCTTTCTTTGAGAATACCTACATGAAAAATACCTGCTCTGGCAAATCCTTTCCCCTAAAGAATTAGAAGAACCAGTCAGTATCGTTGATGACTTGCACTTCATTTCCTAGCATGGCCTAAATTTGTTTTAAAGTTTCAGGGGCCTGTTCAGGAGACTCTACTATCTCAAAAACTGGGAAGGATTAATTTTGATGCATTAAAACAGAAATACATCCCTTTAGTAAAGTGGCTTTCTTATTAAGAGAATACTTAGGTTATCAGCATGACTCTGTCGTGTAGTGTATGAGATAATTAGCTTTGCCTATTTCTTATGCTGTAAATGCAAGATTTTTCTCTCTCGTGTATAACCACTGTGTGAGACTTTCAGTGTAACTGTTGATCTGTTTTGCCCTGAAGATTCAAATGCTACATTTCATTGCTGCTTATTTTCACTAGATCCCAAGTATGTTACCAAGACTGGAATATTTGGGGTTTTTTTGCTTATGAAAAACTTTAACCTGCTCCTGGGTGTTCTGAGCTCTGCTTTCTCAATACCTTGGTATCAAGCAGTATTACCTATTTGTCTACTATCTGATGTAGCATATTCTTGATCGTGAAAACCATGATCATGAGTGGAGTTTTGGGGGATAATTTTTTTCCTTGAAAAGTGCAGGAGCCCTTAGTTGATTTCAGTCACAAGTGGTTTATGCAGCACATTTCAAGTCTCCATAACAATTTTTCATAGTTTTGGGTAACTGCTTGTGATCAGAATAACCGAAGTATAGAGAAAATTGTACTGCGTAGGATTTGTTTTCTAGTGTCTTGCTGATAAGGTTAACCAGATGGTGAAGTATAATCATCTAGGCAGCACCATAGATCATCACAAAAGAAAAAAGAAAAGACAAAAATGGAGGAGAATGATGAATTTTCTGTTAGTTTTGTTTGTACGTAAATTGAAAAAGACTCAAAACATACAGAAAGCCAACCTTTAAAAGCTATACAAAACCGGTGCCATTCTTTTCTACTTTTCTGTCTCTAGCATAATATCCCAAGGAAGTCTAAACATGTTGGTTGTGCTTCTTTTTGCTTTAATGAAATTTCACCTATTGAGAATTTAATACAGTTTTTCAGGAGTGCATATTCTGATCCCTAATTCATGACATTAAGTATCAAAAACAGGGGTTTAAAATATAAACTACTTAATATGATTTTTTTTTATACCACATTGCTTTGAGTAATCTGAAGTCAACTGTTGTAGGAAGATTACAGAATTCAGCTGCTTGGCAGCATGATCTGGTAGTTAACCCACAATTGTATGGTGTTATAAAAAAATATACAATGGTTTGGATGTGGCATTTTTTAAATTATTGGATCCTTGTTATCAGGAGCAGGGACTTCAGTGATGGATTCTAGTGATAGCTAAAGTGCCACCATGGTCCTAGGGTATCTAGTGAGACTTCTCAGTTGGAATATTAAGTTAGCAGTTGTTTCTTTAGTCAGTAGCATTCCCTAGGGCTGTCTAGTGATTACATGGGTTTGATACAAAAATGATTGCAGCACGCGGCATTGCAAGATGCACATCATTCAGTAACTGTGCTTCCTCAGTCACAAATTCAATTGTATATCACTTGACTGTATTGAGTGGATATGGTAACTTTGGGTGTTACGAGAATTGCTGCTGCTTCCACTTAGTATAGTGGAAATTTGGGTTCATTGAAACATGTCTTGGAATGCAAGATCAGGTCTGATACTACACAATTTTAATTATGTTAAATATTGTGAGACTGGGGTTTGCAACCTTTTCAGAGGTATGAACTTCTTTTTTTACTGTGAGCTTGTAGAGGAATTAAAACAAACTGCCTGTCTACTGTTTCATTGTAGGTGATAAACAAAATGGATGGAAACAAACTATAGCAAAGTATTGCCTGTGCAACAGCTTACTTGAGTTGGCTGTTAGGAATGTGCTAGGATTTGACTACAAGAGAGGAGTCAGAACAGAGGAGTGTAGGAGTGTACAGGGTGTAGATATCGTGCAGGTCCAGATTGTCTTCCTTAGCATATTGATGATTTAGACTGTTGACAAATTTGTACAGGTTTTAGATTGGGTGATTTTATGTTACTTATTTATGATACTTATGCTTCTAGCCTCTCAGTATTTGATTTGCTGATGGGTCAGAATCATAGCTATTAGAATGACTAAAAAGTAAGTTCTTTCAATGTTACTAGGACATTGCAGGCAAGCTGTTACCATGCACAAATTGATGGTCTGAATGAAACTTAAGCTTCTTCTATCAGGTATGTTAAAAAGTAATTTAGTTGAGCTCTCTGTATGTTACAGATGCTCATAAATTGAATAAGAATAAAAGTGTAACAGAATGCCTGGAAGAGTAAGATATGCTACTATTTCATGATGATTTCTATGAGGAGATCTATTATTTAAGTTTCATAGATGATTGTATTTCCGGTAATATTTCACCAGTTTTACACGGAACTTTATTCATTGTCATCCCTACTCAGATTAAAAAAAATTTTGCACTATAACTTCAGAAGTTTTTGTATGTTCTGGAATGTTCAGCAGTTGCTATCTGTTACGCAATTTCTGGCTGAAGAATAATTTTCTAACCAATTATTTTTGCAGGAAATTTACCATTTCTATTTCCAGATGTGTCTCTATATATGACATTTTTATTTCCATTTACATGTAGAGAAATTATGGTGTAGTAAGAACTGTTGTATGTGATTGAACCCATCATTTAGGCACTTAAATAGCATATATGTTCTGAGTGAAGATATTCAAGAAAAAGCCATTCAATGGTTTAAAGGTGATTTCTCCTTCACTCTCCTTTGAATGCTTTTGTAATAACCCTGAAAGAAATGAAGGTTACATATATATAGTCTTTACTGTTATGCCTGAGATTAACTAAAATGTGAAGTTTTTCTATATTGATAGTCGTTTGGGACCATGTAGGGCTATGGTGTAAAGAAGTGTTATATCATCCAAAGTCAATGGCAGTTGTGCCCTTATATGCCAGGCCTGACTATGGCCTCTGTCTGTTTCGCCACACTATATTAATATCATTTGGATATTCCCAGAGGTTGTATTTTCTTACAAGCTACATATTATGGTTGGCAACTTGTGACAGGTGCATTCTGGTTCCCATATGTCTTATGCAAAACTGCAGGAAAATATATCCGTGCTTTTAACATCAATGTGCCAAAACGTCAGGAGTCACCTCTCAGCATAAAACCCCTCAGAAATACAAAAGAAAAGTGCTTGGCATCATCCCTTGTAAATGCAGGCCTGTCTAAGAAGCTGTGGAAATACATCTGTCAGTCGCTGCGGAGTACTGTGTGTAAGGGAACATCACGCAACACTGTCAGAGCTTAAGCATTGCCCCCTCCTTCCATCTAATGGTGCATCTGGCATGAGTGCCAGTTGATCACAAAAGTGAATGACATTTAAGGTGAGTCTGTCATTTGCTGTTGACTTTTATTAAGATGTAGAATTAAAGCCGGGCAAATGGTCATAAATCATCAATGAGCCTATAGATGATGTCTCAACAGATCTTAACCCTGCTTAGGTTTACCACTTCTAATTTTTGTAAATTTTGATGTGTGAATCTGAACAGCTTTTTCTGGTCTTTGTTCAAGATACAGCTTTCTAAGTTGTTGCTATGTAGAATTACGTTAGACTCCCTTTGGAAAAAGAAAAAACCTAAGCTGTGTGGTAGTTAATCTCTGTATTTTACTCAACTCTGAGGTGTTTTTTTTTTTTTTTTGTTATGTTTCTCTATGATTGCTACTAGTTAAGAACACTTTATATTATATTAAGAGTTGAAAACAAAACTGAATGGCAATATGATAATATGTGTAATATTTAATTTACATTAGTGTCTAAAGAAATTAAATTAGTGAAATCAAATTGTGGTTTACATTGATATCATCAGGAATTAGAAGCTGAACTATACCAAACTATAACATCCATGAACTTGACAGCAAGATGAACTTCTGTCATTTAAAAGTCACTAGCAAACCTCTAAGTGTTATCTTTAGGTCTGGTTTGGGTAGTTTTTTTGAAGGTAGGATTTAATTTTTTCTTGAAAACAATAAGAAAATGATGCATGGAACATATAAGGACAAATAGTGTCATGGCTGCTTATCAGAATTATTAGTAACTTCTGTCAGAGTAAATATTGATTGATAGAGCCTTTGCTTAAGAAGCTGCTTTTTTAAGCTAGGGGCGAATCTAAATAGCAGTTTGTGTCTTTTCAAGAAATGTTCTACATTCTACTGTAGAAAAAGTAGAAATTTTCTACTCTTCATGTAACTCAATTTTTGACCTGGTCATGAGATCTGACTCAAACAGTGCAAAAATCCTCACATACTGAAACCAGACTGTTACTTGTTTCAAAAAAAAAAAAAAAAAAAAAAAA
>VZRU01011247.1:192916-235697 GCA_013398155.1 Pedionomus torquatus
GGAAATATTGCTTGAGGGTAGCATGTGAAAATTTCAGGTTGCTCAAATGTGAAATTTTATCTTTTGGATTTGTTGTTCTTATTTCAGTTATGGTGAAAAAATTCTGTGTTTATTTGGGGAAATGGCAATACCAACATTAATACATTCTGGTTTACTGTTTTTCCTGCACCAAGAAAATTTTAGAAACTAGGTACAGAGAGGCAAAAACCATCTGATAGTAGTTATATAATGCTCCTCATACATTTAGAAATCTGGAAAGTTGGAGTTCAGTTTGCCTATACTTCTGCTCTCACTTTCTTGCCTTTAGTTTTGTCAAGTAAATGCTGTACTTTGATGTACTGCTTATCATCATTGAAACTCTCTTAATTACTCTTTATTCAGCTGGACTCCATGTGTGTGGGAATATTGTATGCTATCTAGTATTGTTACCATTATTAATGTGAGTATTGTTGGGGAAGTTAAGGTTCAGTAAGCAAATCATCTGAGACCAAGGATATTTACAGAAGCTGGTTTTAATATTCAAAGCATTCTGATTCTCTGTGCTCTGTAAGTACTTTATCTCTGTCATTCTTTTATATAACAATAACAAGTGGTGAAGTCAAACTTACACAAAAACTTAAAGTAGCATTTTATTTATAAAATTATTCCAAAAAGTTGTATTTGGAATAGCTTGCCATTGTAAGAAAATCTTGATGCTGTATAACTGACATACATTTAAGGAAAACCTTTTAATATTAGACCATTCTAACATTAAAATTCACTGCATTTAAATTTCAAAGAGAAACAGAACTAAGTATAATTTAATTCCCTCTAAGTCATTCATTTTGGCTGTAACATAAATTTCACCTGCAAAATGTGTTTTCTTTCTAATATTTCTGAATATTTCATAATTTTTTAAATGAAAACTTCCAGGACAAAATTGTTACAGGAAGCCAAGCTCAGTGTTTGCTTGTTTTTTTATCTCCTGACTTGATTTTTTTTTCCAAGGAAAAAAATAGTGATCTTGTTCATATTGAGAGTGACGGTACTTTAATATTCAACAAAGAGTTCTAACTAAGGATCTTTAAAATAATTTGCTGATATAAATATTAATAAATTAGCATTCACAGCAGCCCTGTGAGTGCTGTGGAGATCTGGTAAGAAAAACTGCAACTGAGCATTTTTATGTCAGAAAATTCAGCTCTTTTAAGATCAGTCTGCTTTATGAAATGCTTTCTTTTCCTAAAAACTTACTTTGAAAACCAAGATATCCTGGATACTTGGCAAAATCCCACTGTGGTAGGAAACATTTTGATTTTTTCATTTTATTTTTATTTTATTTTATTTTATTTTATTTATTTAATTTTATTTTATTTATTGTGTAGACAAGACTACACTAGAGGGGAGAGATTCAAGTCCATTCCAAGGCTTTCAGTCCATTCCAAGGTGAACTAGCTCCATAATTTAAATAACAATACGCAGGGCTTATTTGTTCTGTTTGTATTTGCCAATAAATTGGGAAAAGGCCTGTTTTCTTGACCTGAAGATGTAACCTTCCTCTTAAGGATTACCTTTCTCCAAAGTTCAGCATTGATAAGGCAATGTAACTGGCTCTGACTTCAGAGGAAATTTGAGTTGTGAGAAAGTGCCTAAACTAAAGCTGCGCAAGACAGGATAGATATAATTGCAGAGAGAGGTAAGATAGCTCAGCTGGATTTAGTTAAAAGTTCTCAGGGATTCAAGGGGATAATCACCAACATGGAAAAATAGAAAGAAAAACATGGAGATGGAAGATGGGAACTTGACAACATCAAGGAGCTGCTGGGCTGCTGTTCTAAGCAGCAGCAGAGACCAGTCTTTCCCCACCTGGCTGGTGTCTGCCTAGCTGGAAAACACTCATTATTATTGAGGTATACTGTTAAGGATGGTGACTATTAATACTTAGTGTAGTAAATCATCTGTCCCATTTGTCTTTTGTGTGTGTTTGCCAATAAATATGTTTTACACTTCTAAGTTGCATGTAAAAAGTGCCTAATCAAAGTGATGCAGAGAAGGGAGAGTTAATAAACTGCCCTTATGCACGCTAGTGAAGACATTAATTGTATTAGCCCTCGGATCTAGTCTGGGCATTATCTGGGAAAATGCTACTTGGCATGACATGAAGCCATAGTGGACAACATGCCACAGCTACACATTTTAGATGATTAGAAGTTGGGGCTCAGTCCTGTGCCTTGGCTGTGCTCTATTTGCTACTGTGGATGTAGCTATTCATTCTAAGCAAGGCTTGCTCTTTTTTACGACAGTTTTTAATGGAAATCTTTCGGAGGCAACTTATTTTTTTTTTACTGATGAGTGCAAACAAGATTGCACAAAATCTTCTTTTTGTGCAGTCCATGTTCTTGTTTCCCAGTTCTCTGTGGGCTGCTACAGAGCCAAAATATATGCTCAGTTTGCTTTTAATTCTGTTGTTGTTGTTAATGTTTAACACTAAGCTTTGATTGACTTTCTATGATTTTTCATGAACCAAAAAAAAGCAGGATATGAACCAGAGGTAGTAGACTTGGTGTCTGAATAATAAATAAAGCAAGGCAGGTGAAGGAAAAAGGAGAGGCATCAAAGGAATTCAGAATTATTTGGCCACATCAAATTGGGGGAAAGGAACATCATATGAAGAACTTCGGTGCTGTGAGCTCATACCAAAATCTATCAGTGTTAAGTCCTAAAACACAAGAGAACAGAATATTTTCTTACGTCCTTCCCCAATTTGTCATCATTAACTGGGTAGCTTTTGGCTTGAGTGACATGTGCTGCACAGTGAAATCTTGCTATTGTTTTTTATTGTTGCAGTTAGGGCTGATGGGATTTTCAGCAAATGAGAAGCTGCAAATTTCCTAGGAAAGGCAATATAATGTCCCAGAAAAGTATCAGTTTGGAAAACACATTGTTTCAGCTCCAAAACTTAATCTTAATGTTGGCTTTTGTCAGGTATGTATTACAGTAATTGGGATTGGGAAAAAAAAAATAAAATTAGATTTCAGGGAATTTCTCCAGGGTGCAATTCAAAAAGAGGGATGAAGGTGGGCGAAATGGTGCCCAAAGACAAGTAGATGTTGTGCAAACAAGGCAAATGGCTGAACACAGTCTGCTTATAACAAACTAGAGTACAGCATCAAATACACTGTTTTATGTCTGTCCTTACTTCTGCATGCATTTCTACAAAAGAACCTGACATCATCCCAAAATTCTGTCAGATCTTTAGAATCAGAATAAAAGTTTGGGTCCTGTGGATGTCCCATTCTTTCTATTTTCCCTTCATCTGATGGGAGTTATCTATGGAGTGTTTTGTTGCAGCTTTTCAGCTATGCCTTTATTGTTTCTTTGTCCACTCTTTGCTACGTGTGTGTAGA
The DNA here is from genome assembly GCA_013398155.1 of Pedionomus torquatus. Classification (NCBI taxonomy): domain Eukaryota; kingdom Metazoa; phylum Chordata; class Aves; order Charadriiformes; family Pedionomidae; genus Pedionomus; species Pedionomus torquatus. The sequence goes on from VZRU01011247.1 coordinate 196,303, forward strand.
TATCCTCGTGCATTGTGTTTCTGTGGTGAAGTGTTACCAGTTGTGCTCTGAATGTTCTTTCAAGCAGCTTTAACACTGTTGTAAGATATTGTGCTGATTCTTCAGATGAGTTTTTTTCTTTGGCATTTTATAGCAAATGACTATCTTCTCTGGTTTCCACATTGTTTATTTTGCTGATCTTATTCCCTTGGATGAGGTCCAAAATAGCCTCTGACCATATAAAGCCAGACAATTATGTATTCAACTCTAAAACTATATTATTAATTTAAATATTTTTTACTGATTGCCCTAGGAGTTGCTCTTTCAGTTCAGTTTGGTATTTCCTGGCCTCCTAATACAAATCCCTATATTAAATTATTTTTGTATTTACGCTGTGGTAAAAAGATAATATATGCTTTTGAATGAGCACTGGCAATGTTACTGGTCTAGCTAGGTTCTCAGGTGAAATATGTAGAAAGGTGATATTCTGATGTTTTTAATTTTTTTTTTAATTTATAATTACTGAGTTTTCATTGCCATAGATACCAGCAGGAATTTGAATTGGAGCATTGTTGAAAATTACAAAGTTAGGGTCAGCAAGGGAGTGACTTCTTTGTTTTGAAATATGCTTAAATGTTTCAGTTAGCTTTAGCAGGTTTTTACAGTTTTTTTTTCTTTTGAAGAATTCATATTCATTACGAGAACAGTGAATTGAACACATTTCTGAGACCTATGCTGTTTGCTTACCAGTGAGGAAATTAAACATGAATTTCCTCTGACCAGATATATGACCTTCACTAAAGAGTTATCTGACAATTGCCTCCTCTTTACACTAACTTCTGAAAATAGTTGTAAAAATGTTGAAATTAATTTGTTGTAAAGTCAAATTAGATTGCTATTTTTATTTTTAATTCTACAGATTATGTAATTTACATTAAAAAAGTAAAATGGGTTTAGTTTCCTCCAGTTTTGGCCAGAAGAGGGAACCATCTCACTGTGTCAGCCACTTCTGTGACTGTACTTTGAAACTTTTTTGCTTTTGTTTTTATTCCTGCATTGCAACTAGCTAAGACTGCCTAGCTGTTTCAGGACTCCTTCAGAGTCATAAAGATATTTGTTTACCTTAGGGTTTATTAATGCCTTGTAAATCATATTGAGCTTATTGTGTTCTGTATTTACTACCAGAAAAAAAAAAACAACACAAATAAACTGTTGCTTAATATTGGCTTGTTAACTTGATTGCTTTGCATGTTAAGAGCTTACATCTACAATGTTTATGCACTGCTAAAATAGTATAATTTTCAGTAGTAGTGTCTTTAAGAAGTGCATTGAATTTAACAGTAATAAAAAAATGAACATGATAGGTTAAGTCATCCAGGGTGTATTAATGCAGTTTTTGTTACACAACTAGTTCATGCATCCAGAAGATTTCCAGATTATGCAATGAATGTAAAGTACTGAGGAATAGCTGATACAGTTAGGGGCTTTAAGACTGGGAATCCTGGTGCCATAAAAAAGTGATTCCCCTTCACTACACAGAAGCCTCCTTGTAGAATGTTGCAGATACTGCATTTCATTGATTGGAAAGCAATAAAAATTATTTTTTCCCCTCAGTCAACAAACACTATCTTTAAAAGATATTGGAGTCTCATTTACTTTGCTTGGATTTTGGCACAGGGAACCTCCATCCTATTCCTGTAGCTCTTAGTAGACTGGCTGGCAGAATATCACGTGTAATTCTTAGGCTTCCATCAGCTGCCTAAAACAGTTACAGCCCCTTCTGTGCAAAAAGATGGGTGGAAGAAGAGTGAATTCACAGGTCAGTTTTTTCCCATAGTGGTGGAGGACATGACATGCAGATAGGCAGAAGGATACAGTATTGTTTCTTTACTCTTTTCCCAATACCCCAAGACTCTGCAAAATGATTCTGGCACTTGGGAAGTGACACACGCCATGGTGGAATATTTTGCAAGCTTTTTAACTTTAATCTGCACTTAAGTAATGCTAGCACATTAATACCAAGGTAATTCTGTTAAAACAAACAAACAAACAAACAAACAAACAAACAAAATAGCTTTGAACTGGTTCTTATTTGTTCAGTTCCATTGAGTTTCTGAGGTTATTTACTTGTCAGGTTGGCCCTTTGGTCTGAGATGAGTTACAGAAACTCATGTACATTGTGCCCTTAGGACAGCAAGGCTTTACATTTTGGATGACACTGGAATGCATTAGTGTGTTATGTCAAGGTATCTTTTGTTTTTAATTTTGTTTGTGGGCTTCTATTTACTAGTTTGCCTCAGCTAATTTAAAACTGTTGGTAATGATAAGAGGTGATCAACGCTCAAATGTGTAATTTGACTGATCAGTTGTTTCATATGGTCAATGACTCTGAACTGAAAGCAGATAGGGCAGGTTACTGGTTGCATTGTTTGGATCAAAACACCCCAAATGCCATAAATAAGTAGTCTTTGGACTGAGGTTTTGTCATTCAATTCCAAATATTATTCATACTATCCCAAAATTATCAAACTTATTTTAAGAGAAATTAAATTTTTTAGTAGTACTGACTAGATCTCACATGTACATTTACTGGGGTCAACTGGAGTGGTAATGTTTGTCATTCAGAGGAATAAAATTACTCTTAGATTCTTAAACTTGACTGTAAAAGTATAGCTTTAAGCACCTAGTTGTAAAAATGTTAAACGTATTGATAGACATAACATTATGAAGTGACATAGAAACGCTCTTAGCAGGACCATCCACTTTAAGAAAATGAAGTCAAGGAAGGGTTATGACCAACTCAAAATGCTGTACTGCGCATAAGCAGGAGAAAATTTAATTGTCTGAGATGTACATTTCCTAGGGCACACGATTAATTGTAGTGGAAATGTTCAATTGCTTGTAATTTTGCAGAAAATTCCCTCCTGGGCTCTGAAACTTTACATGCCATGTCATAGCGTAATGGAGCATTTTCTTAGAAAGTTCAGCTAATTTTTTTTTTACTTATACGTATGGGAACAAAAACAGTTTTGGGGGACTTAAGTAAACATGGTTCAAACTGACAAAAACACTTTAGATTTATACGAGGATAGTAGAGATCAGATTAGTTTTATAGGTTTGTGTGGTTTTTGGTTTTTGGATTTTTCCTCTTAGAATTTGATGTATTCTGATAGGGGAATACAATTTTTGGGAAAAAAGATAAAGCAAGAATTATTAAATGCATTGTCCAAATGAACATATCATTTATACTGTAACATTTAGTTCATAGCTACAGTGACTTCTCATAGTGTTAATATGGCATATGTTCCACTGTATACTGAAATACGTACTCAGTGTCTCCTGGAGCAACTTAAAATATTTACAACATTTGTATATTAGCTGGATCAGCATGTACTGCTCACTCAGTGTTCCTTTCTTTAAGAACATTTTGGGAAGTTTTGTTTGAATAAAAGTACTGGCTAGAACCAGAATTGTGTGAAATAGGTAGCTTCTTGGACTGTTCAAATGACAGTATTTGTTTATGACAACACCCAGAGTGATAACCTTGGGTTGAGGTATGGTCTCTGCCTGTGCCTTCACTGACGTATGTTCCATTTTCAGTTCAGATCACAGTGGAATTAAAGTCATGTTTATTTTATGACTAACCTTATTTTGTAGTTATTTTATTTTCCTGGAGATTTGCATATTAAACAAACATTCATTTCTAGCTTTTCATTCTCACAGAACTATGAAGTCTTCTCCTAAATAGTATTACGATTTTGTAAGTGATCATGAGAAAACTCATTGAGTTGATGTGTATTTGTTGGCATGTTATATTTTGATTTTGCAGGATATTTTCAGCATCTGAATTGAAATGTTTCTCATCTTGTAATGATATATTTAATTTACTGGTTTACTCTTCTCTAACATTTATACTATTTTATAATGTTTTTGGTTGTTTATCGAAGAGCATCCATAGTAGACTTGCAGGTAAATTGTATACTTTCAATGGTGAGCTAATATCTGATTTTATTAGAAGGATATTATGAAAGTAGAGAGGATAGGATGTAGAAGTCCCTCTATTTGTGTTGTATTATATCAGAGGGTTTTTTTTTTGTTGGTATTATATAATTCTTCCCTTCCTCAGAGAGTATGCCCATATGGACTAATTTTTATTATCTGTTTTGGAAGTTTCCACAGTAATTTTGCTACAACTTAGTTAAAAATGACCTTGGATAAAACTAGTGGATTTTTTTGGTCCTCCTGTGGTTACCTAAGGCAAGTTTCATTGTGTATCCTGCATGAAATCTTGATGGCTAATCTCTAGTTAATGGAAGGGAGAATTTTGCTCTAAATGCCTGTAATTGTGCTTAGTTAAATACACATATGTTAATGTATATTTAGGCTTGCATTTCTCCTTGCTGGTTGTAGAACTGTAGTTGCAACTCTTTTATATGACATTTGCAAATTTAGGTAATGGAGGATTTAGAGTCAAAGGTGTCAGTATTTATTGGAGAAGTTAAAAGTGGCTGGATTTGCACAGAGATTAAGGATGGAGAACGTAGCTATTTTCACAGTGGGGGTTATTTTGCCTCTCATTTTCAGGTTGCTTTTTTCTCAATTGGAGAGCTGTAAAATAAATTTTGAGCCAATGAGACACCATGATTCATGAAGCCTCTGTAACCATCACCTCCCTTCACCATCTTGTTTTTGCCTTTGCAGTACACATAGTCATAAAGACTGGTACAGTCAGTAGTACCACACTGGCTTAAAATAATATTTGCTCAGGTTCTCAAAATGCAGGAAACATTCTTCATCTGTGGCTAACATTTATGGAAGTAAAATATTATATAGTTTGGACTTAATTTCTTTCTAAACTTTGCAAAAGCAGTTTTCCTGGTTAGAAAGAATGCTCAACACCTAGATGTATATAAAACTGTCTATGCTCTACTTCATCTGGGTTTTAATGGCTATTAAAAGCATCATTAGAACAAAACAAACTTCTTTCCTCATAGAATGTTTGTGATATGCTAACCACTGCTGAGAATGGAATAAATATAGAAGACAAAAAGAGCACATAAATAGGGATATTTACAGTTGTGTGAGTTTTTCCTTTTCTGTTTAAAATAAGGAACTGTGATTAATAATGGAATCGGAAACTGACATGCTTAAGTAGTTAGGCAGCATACATTTATTTTTTTTAATAACCCAGTAATTTAGTAAAGCATATTTAAAAGGGCCCACTATTTTACGTGCTCTGCTTCTTGCATGCTTGCATGTCTTCAGTGTGATTTTCACAGGAGGTGGATGATCTCAGCCCTTGTTGAGCTCAGAGCAGTGGGTACTGATTACCTTTCAAAGTTATGCTTTGGGAGTCCCAAAATGAGAATCCAGATACTGAATTACTCAAATTTAGCAAATGGTTTTAAATGCATAGATAGTGATATCTGTCTTTCACTTCCTTCATTTACAAGGAGGCAGAACAGCAATTCCCCTGTCTCATTAGGGTGTTAAAAGGTTTAGTTGGAAGTCTCTAGGATACTTTGAAAATGTAGAACATCATCAAAGAACAATTTAATATAAGCCAGAATCAATTGTGTCCTTCTTGCTGGCACCAGAGAATAGCTCTCCTTCCTCTTTCATGTAGGACATACCAATTTTAAAAGCTTGGAGGAGAATGGGAGTATGTAATAGTGTGACTCAGTTCAGATGCCCAGTGTAGCCACTGATTTAGGGGAAAACTCTGCAATCAGTTCTAGTTACCTTCCCTCCTTCCTTGGAGAAACAATCACCCCCAATTATTCTGTATAACAAAATCATATAGCTTCTATATTATTTATTAGTTTACAATAAGATTCAATGAAAGAAAGTATTGACCAAAGGCTAAACCCCTTGTCTTAAGAGCTCAGAGTGGAATTCATCTTGTCTTTAGACTACAGTGTTCTGCCTTTAGAACTCTGAACCTGACCTTGTAGTTTCTGCTCTTAGTCAACATAAAGAAATGGACATGTCTAGGATATTATTCATCTTGACCTTCATCTTAAATATAAGATAGCTCGAACCTAGAACTAATATTGGCTGGGTCATGAGCACACATCTGCATTGTCAGTGTTTAAAACTAAAAAAGATGCATCCTGTCCTTACTTTCTGGAAATCCCCTGAAGTTGATAACTGGACAACTGCCTGATTCATGCATCTCAGCTGGGGTCAGGTGTAACGTGAATGTTGCATTGCTCAGACTGACCTGTTCATCTGCAGAAGGAGAACTGTACTTGTCTGGAGAACTTCAAAGCAAAACAAGATGGCTTTACTGGATTTAGCTAATTAACTGGTTGAGTGGGAAGGTATTTCAACTTCCTTTTATACTGGAGTGTCGATGTTCTGTGTAGGTTTTGTGCTAGCTACTTACATCTTGTAATGGATTTGGACAGTTTGCTTTTCCTTCCAGTAGCTGCGTATCAAAAGCTAGAGTCACTTGAACACTTCCAGTGTGGACTCTGAGCTTTCTCGTGGCCTGAGAGTATCAAAAAAGAGCAGGATCCAGTCTGTGGAAATCTTGGCAAGATATACACTAAGAAAAATGTGGTCATTTTTGTGTCTACTAAATAAATTTCCCATCAAGTGTGCTTGCACTCCATTTAATCTTTTTTCATTGATTGACTTCAGCAAAACCACTCACTTGAATAACTAAAAACTCAACAGCATGAGTAAGGTCTCTATGGCTTGGCCAGAGTTCTTATTACTATCGTGAACGGTTCATGAGAACTCTACACATTGAAATTGTGAAAATATGAACCCAGCATTTTATATTAATGTACAGATTCTTGAAAAAATTGATCTAGTCAAGAACAATTTATAAAAAGAACAAGGACTGAAGAAATAAAAAAGAAAAAAAGAAAACCATAGGAAAAATTGTTTATTGTTGAATTCTAATGTGAGTTTATTTCCAAGGATATTCAAAATTTCTGTGACAATATGCTTAAACTGTGAAAGTTGCCTAAAAGCACTATTTATTTAAAACCTTTTTGTTTAGTGCTAAATACTAATACTAATACTAATACTAATACTACTAATAATAATAATAATAAAACAGACAAGGAAACTGTAAGCAAATTTTTTTGGGAACATGAAATGTGAACATGAGAGGATATTCTGCATAGGGTCCATGGGTGCTGCTCGAGTATATGAGAGGATACCTGTCATTGAATTAATAATGGAAGTTCTTAATTATATGATGCTAAGTCTGTGTTTTTCACATTATCTTTTACAAGCAGTCCAGCTATTATCAGTCAATATTTTGAGTCTCTATGCAACACTGCACGCTGCTTACCTATTCAAGGGCTAGATCCTGCTACCTCTGCATGCCTTGCCAGGGAATATGTAGCTCATGGAAGCTGCCACTCACAACAAAGTCATAGTGGTAGTTTCTGCCTCAGCAGAAGTCTGTTCTAAAAGGAGGCACCATGTCCCACGTAAAGTTCCTTTTATTTCGATACAAAAATCCTTGAATATGTTGTTATTTAGTGTCAGAGAGACAGACAGAATCTCGCCCTTGGAGGGTGAAACAAAAGCAATTTCGATAAATCAGTTGAGAGTTGATGACAGTGAGCTGGGAAATGCAAAGATGCCAGTTAAATGTTTAAATTAAATCAAAAGAGAGGAGTAAAAAGTTTGAAATCATAAAGACTTTTTTTCACTCCTCTGATACCTTATGTTGAATAACCAGATCATTTTATTATTGCAAATACTGTGGCAGTAATCTTTTACTGCTTGCAGTATAGGCCTACAGCATTAAGTTAGTATAAAATTACATATAGTTTAATATATCTGTACAACACCTTTAAACAAGCTTCTCTAGGCAGGAAGGTTATCCGTCTTATAAATCTATTATTTCATTGTACATCTTGATAGCCTAGCATTGCTCCTAGCCATGTTTAAGCATTAAATAGTGCATTATTATTTCACATAAATCAACCAGAGATGTGTGAATTCATAAATTTTGCATTTGCACAGACAGTATTTTAAACGTTTTACGGCTTCGTGGGAACTCGGTATAAGAACCTGTACACAAATCAGAGCCCAGGAAATTTCAATAAAATTTAATATTGCAATTACTGCTTTTCAAAGTCATTGCTTGAAAATACGCAACATTTCTAAATATCAGGAATATTTTGACAAGGTCTAAAAATCAAAACAAAACTTGGAAACAAGGTCTTTGCTCAGATATTGCTGGATAGCTCCTTCACCGCAGTGAAGGGGGTGTTTGCTCTGATGTTCCCTCTGTTGTCATCTGTGTTGATTTTTCTGCTTTATATGTACTTTTTTAATACTTTAATACTCCAACTTTTTTACTTCTTTTTGTGTTTTTGTCTTTGATCTGAATTCTTCTATGCCACTAAACTGTAAAGAATTGGGCACAATCCTAATTGTATTCATTCAAGAAATGCATTATGAAATACAATGTAGGTAGTCGTCAAAATTTACAATGTCAAGAACGGAAAAAAAAAAAAAAAAGAAAGAATATCATGTATTATTCCAGTGTATCACATGATAAGGTAACTTTATGTTTACAGAGGAAAAGCAGGGATATTGGGGTAAGATGTCCATATAAAAGCTGAATTATTGTTGCTTCTGGAGCCTATTATGTTTCTTATGTCAAGTTTTCAAAAGCTGACCATTCCTTTATCTATCATAATTGAGCTTAATTTTGTGAATTCTCCATTGCAGTACAGTTGCAAGGTAATTTGATATTCCTTCCTTATCAGATAGGAAGCAGGGACAGGAAAGTTAGAAGCTATGTGGTCTCATGCCCATTCTTCCACAGGAATTACCTTTACTTCTTTCAGATAACCCAGAGGGCACCAGGACATACTTTGTAGGGAATGAAGCCCAGTTGTGTTGGGTCTCCAAATGAATGGAGATGAGAGGAACATAGGAAACCACTTACAAGTTTGTTTTTTTTTCACTTTTCAGAGAAATAGAGATATCTCTCTCTTCCTACCATTCAGCTTCTTCCTCCTGACCCTTGTATGTATATAGAAAGGGAGCTCCTTACAAATCTGAGTACAATCTGTACTGAGATTGTACACCAACAGGCTGAATCAGGCTCTTAGTATTGTACTTACAGATTGCACAGATAATTTGTTGCAGAGCCAGCAGTGGAATCTGAATTATATTTTCTCTTTATGAGTCCATTTTATTTTCCTTCCTTAATGCTATCTCATGTTAAGTGAATGGGAATTTTGCCATAAAATTTAAAACAAGGTGCCATTATTATCCTTTGTGTCTATGCAGGAATTATGTTATTCTTTAACTAGAGAAGTAGAGCAATTTTGACATTTTTGTTGCTTTGTTTTGTTTGTTTTTCTTTTGCATTCTTCCTTATGTCTCCACATTCTTTGTGTTCCTTGCAAATTTTTGTAATTGAGGTGGAAATACCTATGCATATGTAAATTCTACCATCATGCAGTGAGTTGAAATATTCTCAATTTCAGTCATTTTAGCTGTGGTCAAAAATACAGTTAGATTTATTTTTTTTAACCCATGTGGAATGCTTTTTGTCTTACTTTCACACAGATAATAAATATCTGAAGGAAATGTAATCAAATGTTAACATATTTCAATTTTGGGTAAAGATTAAGCATGGAAACTTTTACCCCCAAAGACAGATGATTTAGAGAGCATAGGAAACAGGGTTTTGGTGTTCATCAAAGCAGACATAATTGTACATATGGAATACTATTGACTTGTCTTGGAGAAACAAGTGCAGTATAGAATTAACTTAGTACAGTATGGAGATTGTGGGGCAAATTTGGTACGGAGTTTGCCCTTGGTAACTCTGGGCAAGTCTTTGTTCTTCTGATGAAATGGGCAATAGCAGTGAACAGAATAAAGAGAAGACTTTGCTCCAAGTTTTTATACAGTGTGCCACATCTGGGAAGTAGGAGTCTTCATTTAAAGTGTTTGGGAAGAATCAAGTGTGACTCCTCTAAAAGTTTTCTCCTAAGCACTTTGATCTTTCCTTTTCACTTTTCCCCAGCAGATGTGTGGTCACTGGTGAAGGAAGAGTGAAAAAATTATCTGCATATATGCATTTGAATGAGATTGACTTTACTCATAAGAAATGTGATATTGGTGTAGGTGATACAGTATGAGAATTTATCTGAATGTGAAACAGTGGAGCCAAACAGGAAATTATAAAGGGAAATTCACACTGTTTGGGAAGAGGGGTTGTGGAAGGTGTTCTGTAATTGAAAAGTGAGAATGGTAATAATTCCCCCAACTATAAGTTTTGGAAATTTAGTTTGCTGCCATTAAAGTTTCATTACCTTAGTATCACCATTTTTTTAAAAAAGGTTTGTGTGGTATTGAGTGTACTGAAGATGATCTGTGGCTATCTGACATACAGATTATTGCATTCAGTTCTCCATTGCCTGGAACTCCAAGCAGCTCAGATATACTGAATAGAAGAAAAACCATATTTAATAGTTTTGCTATGCACCACTTTAAATATAGTAACACTGCATTGCCAGGAGTTCTGAGTAGGAGCACTACACTGCTTTGTGGAAAAAATCTTGGGTTTGGAAGCAATATATTTTTTATCTGAGTGAATGGACCCCCTCTAGACCTGGGCTATACAGCATGGAATAGTATTGGTGTCTGAAGAACTGGATTTTCCACCAAATTTTGATTTTAATGATAAATCTTCTTTATGCGAAAAAGAAAGCAATGGTTGAAAATTAAACTTTTCAATTTTTCATGGGTATAAATTTCTGCTAAAAATAAGATTTTTTTTTTTTTAGATGCAGACAGAAAAAGTCAATGTTTTGTGGAACAAGGAATATGTTTTTTTTTTGTTTCTAGCAAAAATTATTATAAAAAGGGTAATGAAAGGGTGGGCGTGACAAGTTTCAGAGAGCGTCACATTCTGGAGTTTTTATGGAGTGGGACATGAGCAGCTGAACATTTGAGTAATGATTCTAGAAAAAGTAATTACACTTTGTCAGAGAAAGATTCTATCTTTTTCTGTGATACAAAGAAGATGAAAACTTTGGTACAATTTTCTGATATAGTATTGACGTGCACAGCCATCTGTACGATGAAGTACATGTGAAACCCTGACACTAGTATTCTACTATGGCAGCAGCTATATTTGTATTAACATAAATGGAGTTGACTTGATATTAAAAATGGGCTAATGATGTAGAGAATAAGGCTGTCTCACCTAGGTTGCCATTTTACATCTCTGTTGTGTGGCAGTGAAAGATTACTCAAAGTAGAGAGTCCCAACAAATCAAGTCCCTGTTGTTTTTGACGGCTAGGCATATTTTGTGGCACTGTTCATTACTGGACAAGAACAACAAAGAAGTTCAAGACAAAGATTAATGGTATCAGCAGATCATTGTCTAAAGATTAATCTTTTTAAAATGATGAGAAAGGAATAGACACAGTGAGCCTCTAGCTGCCTACAGCTACAAAGAGTAATAATAAACATTACTATGGCAGGGCTGGCTCTGGAATACTAACAGAAGCATATCTCGTTATCATCAATAAACACTAATGGTGGTTTTGTGTTGTTTTTTTGGCTACTGATGACTATTGAAAATGGTGTGGCTTTTTTCCCCCTTCCTAAAGCAACAATTGTGTTCTTTCTTTTGATGTCTGACTATTTAATATTCATTTGTTTGGGATCAATTCTCTCATGGTATTGCCACTGTACCACTTTCTCTTACAAAGAGTTCTACATTATTGCCTGGATCTAAAACTATCAGGGATTAAAAAAAAAGGTTCATTATAGAAATTACATTTGCTCAGTAAACCCAGGAGGCATTGTCTTTCTGTTAGCTCCTCTATAACTAATCCTTGGTGCATGTATATTTTTGTGCATGTGTGCTGCTTTTGTGTTTAGCAGAATATATATTTATACTGCACAGGTGGTCCATGTAGCAATAGCATAAATCTGTTGATTTTTCAAAAGCTGAATGTCAGCAACTGGTGTATAGGAATAGTATGTATAGGCTAAAACATGCAAATATTTTTTTTTTCTTTTTAATCTCAGCACTATTTATGCATCTCTTGTCAATTTTACAAACTTTGTAGCTCAAAAAGGAATTGGGAATTTGTGTTCAGAATTACTGGAACAGAAAAGTCTGAAATTTTTTGAATTCATTTATGCCACATGGTTCTTATTTCTCATAAGCTTAAAAAGGGCAATCAAGGATGGAAGCAGTCCACTTTCATATCTGACAAAGCACTGACAGTGATGATCTGAATGTCAGTGAGGATCAGATTCTGTCAGCCTTGCTCAGGCTGAGCAGTATATTTCTGCAGGAGCAGCTCCACTAACTTCAGTCAAGCTCCTGGGGTAGTGAAATGTTAGTGTGATTTAATAGTGGTTGCACTGCGTATCTATACAATACTATGACGTGACCTGGTGTAGAGATTATTTTGCTAATTTTCTTCCATGAAAGCAGGCTTCTGTTCTTGCTTTAAGACATAATCTTCATGCAGGTTTAAAACCTGACCTTGATGCAACCAGATCTTTACGTATGATGAAGTTTGAGTGTTATCTACATGATGTTCTGGGGTCTGAATAATGCTTACTGTCTTTCAGAGTTGGGCTACACAAAGTTGTAGCATGTTGATCAACTTCAAGCCAAGTATGGGAATATGTGAACAAGTACAGTCAGGTGAAAGTAATTAGTGTGGTACCTGTGTTCATATAATGTGTCATTGTATATTATTTATCAGGGCTTGAAGTGCTTCCCAAAAATGGGAGTGCTGCTGGTAAGGATGACAAAGTAGGAAAATTTCAATTCTTGGTCCAGAAGGGCAGTGTTGCAAAACGGTCTCCTTTCTTTGGGACTGGATGAAGGCTGTTGCTCCCTTTGAAAGAACCTGAAGGCCAATTGCTCTGGTTTTGAACAAGGAACGTTTAAATTTCAATTGTCACCGTGTGCTGAATTCTTGGCTGTATACGACTAAATCAAAGGCAGTACCAAAAGGAAATTTTCTTTGTTCATTTACAAAGTTTGTAAACTTATTTAGGATGGAGATTGTGCAGTGTTCTTGTGGCTAAAATTTGATTCAGCATTTCATTGTGGCTATGTGTGATAGTGAATTCTGTATAAGGAATCGCTTCAATGAAAAGTGGGTAAAATTGATTTGGGAGTGTTACCTGGCTTTATTGCAGGTAATCTTAAAACTGAAATGCATGTTTAATTTTGTTGTCATTGACGTGCTGTGTCTTATGTCCTGCGAAGATCTAAAATTGGTTTTAAAAGCCATCAGACTGGAGATACTAGCTGGAATAAAGGTAATAATGGGAAGGTATGTCCAGGTCATTCCGAAGCTAACGTAGTGGTGCTTTTGATTAGTAGGTCTTTGAAAATTCACACTTACATTCTTCAAGTGATTTCAGTAAAGTTGCATGATATAAAAACCAGAATGATGCAGTCCTTGTGCATGTCTTCTGTTTAAGAAACCTTTTCTATCTAGAAGAAAAAAACAATAAAAGGTCTACCAGAAGCACACAAGAGTGTCGAAGGGCTCATATTAGTTTTGCTTGCCTTCTGTCAAACTTGGTTCATAACCTTTGACTGTTACTCTGGCTGAAATTCATATAGTTAGCTACAACTTTATGCAGAGCTATTTTAAAATATGTCATTACCTTCACGGCAGTAGTGTCATGTTTCCATAATTTTTGGCCAGTGCTGAGAAATGGATAGATTGGGTTGGGCAATCTTAAATTGTCCAACAGTGTCCTTGTGGTAAAACCTTGTCAAAATTTGGGATTAGGAGTTACTCATTGAATTAGAAGTTCTTTGGATGATCCCACTACCAACTGTGAAAGCTACTTGAGTGTGAATGTATTCCTCACCTGAGATATTGTGTATAATTTTTTAAAAATACCGAGCCTTTATATTTGGAAAATATCTCCTTAATTGTATATATTGTTCTGGGTCATTATTTTCTCATTGTTTAAATTACAGCTCATTTATTTAAAAGAATACTTGTCAAAGGAAAGCTTTAAGTACTGATTTAAGAAAGCAGTGTTAAATAATTGAAATGACTGTGATAGAATTGCCTTAGTTTAAACAGACCAGTTTTATCAGTCTGTTTAATGAATTGTGCTTTTATAGGATGAGATAAATCTAATGTGAATTCAAGTGGTTGCACTAGAAATACAGCTCTAGATGGGATCTTTTGGTGGATTTACCTACCAGAATTAAAGGAAAAAATGCAATTGTACTCCTGCATTTCCTTTCAGAAACATTGCATGTACAATAAACAATGCCAGTAGGAAGAAATTTTTCACTATGAGGGTGGTGAGGCACTGGAACAGGTTGCCCAGAGAAGTTGTAGATACCCCATCCCTGGAAGCATTCCAGACTAGGTTGGGTGGGGTTTTGAGCAGCCTGATCTAGTGAGAGATGTCCCTGTCCATGGCAGGGGGGTTGGAACAAGGTGATCTTTAATGTCATTTCCAACCCAAACCATTCTATGATTCTGTGATACCTTACAGAGTGTTGTATGTCTCTGTAACACCTGGGAATTTACATATGAATTGCATAAAGCATCTTGGTCTTTATTTGGAAATATTTATGCCTCTGGATGTAGAAAGCAACTTGGAGATGCATCCAGTCTTGGAATTGTTAATTTTCATGAACTAAAATAGTAATAACACAATCAATTTCTTTGTGTGCTGAGGAGACTTGTCAGGTTAACCTTGCTACCCACTGATAATTTAAAATGACTTTTCTCTTGTTACAAGAAAAACAGCATATCTGCTCTGGAGCCAGAAGAGAAGGTCAGTGCCTGACACAGGAGAATCCTGAGATAATTTGGATTCTGTTGTCTATGCTTCTATATTAGAACACAGCTTGCATACAAGAAAAGAAAGAGTCATTAAAAAATCATACTAAATCTGTTACCATTAGAATGAAGGGACATAGTGTATCATCAGCTCTTCTCTTAACTAATCCACTAAAATACCCAACATGGCAGGATTGGTACCTAATGTGGAGGATAAATAAGGGCTCCTTGTGGGATCCATTTTGACTAACATGCATGGTGCCATGAATAGCAATGGAAGTTCTAGGAAGGTGGTATTCAGTGTGTGAGACAGTGACACATTCTGGTCTCACTATGATGGTGAAATTCTTACTGTCTAGTAAGTGAAAGAATATGCACTTGGTGGTATATAACTCTAAGGAGATCACTGAACCAGTAACTAGCATTTTTTATAGGTGGACATATCCACATTGTGTGTTTTTTAAAAAATAAAAATTGAACTGGAGTCTTTTTACACGAAACACATTCTAGTTCTAATCAAATAGGCATGTAACTTTCAAAATTCATGCTTATCTTCATGCCTTATGTATTTACTCTATTATCCTCATGTTAGCTATTCCTACTCTGTTTTTTCTCTGTAGCGTGGCTCTGACCACTGACTGATACCACTGTACTGGCAAAAGTGCCAGTGCACCTGAAGGAAATCTTTTGAGATTTCAATTGTTTTGTTGTTCTGAAGGTGGTTGGGGGTGGGGCTGGGAGGTGAATTCTGTGATTCTATGAAGGTTCATAATTCAAGATGGCTATTGCTCTTCCTTTTCTTTCTCCCCAAAACAGTCTGTCTCCAAGGTCTATGTTTTCCTGTTCCATGTCTGCTGCTGGCTGAAATTGGTCTTACAGTTTTACTATAGACTATCATCCATAGAAAAACTGTTGAAGTTCTTGTTTCACTTAGGCCTACTTTGCTAGAGACCTGCAAAGATTTAAGTTTGTTGAAATCAGGTTGCTTTGAAGAACAACTTGATTCTGATAGATTCAAATAAGGGAAAAAATCAGGTCTACATTGCTGTCTTTCATAGTGGTTTCATGAAAGGGAATCAAAAAACAAGAGAAAGTCTGAAAAATGAGGGAGGCATTTGAGGTAGAAGAGGTTGGCATTTTTACTGTTCAGAAAGTACTTATAATTTTATTAGACAATAGATTTTTCTGTCTTTGTTTTCTAGACATTTCATCTTTCTACTACAAACTTTTAAATAGTGGAAGGATATATTAAATACATTAAAGACCAAGGAAAATTATTTTTAAAAGCTATTTTAAAAATTAATTTAAATGTAGACAGCCGTAGTATTATGGCATTAAAACACCCCAGGGCCTTTTTTATTGGTCCATTAATACTTGCCTCGAGTGGTAGAACACACCTGAGGCAAGATTTAATGAACCAATAAAACATGCCCTAGAGTGCCCTAATGCTATATTGCTAACCATTCCTATTAAATAAATGCACTGTTTGCATACTTCCTTCATCATACATTTCAGAAAAATCTTCAATTAAGTGAAGACCATTTGATAATTCTTATCCAGAGTTTCCATCAGCATATTTTGGAGTGATTAAAGTGATTATATGAGATATTCTCAATCAACCAATACAATATATTGTGCCTAGTACATTATGGACTGTGTAGATGGTGAATCCTTTAAATCTGGTTATGTGTTAGGCCAGTGTGCTTCCTCTCCATCACTGAGAATTTTCTAAAGTCTTCCTAAATAATTTGAATGTAATTTTGTTCTATTTCTGTTCTTCTCTTGAAACTACCCCACTTGTTTGCCTAGAATCCACCCCAAAGCAGAAACCTGGGAGGGGACCTAGTTGTAAATTCAGTCCCATTAAAATGCTCAAGGATGTTACTAACATGATGTTGTCCAAAAAGCTTTGACATGGTTTAGTTAAGGAATTATTTTAGTCCTTTTTAGAAGCATAAATCAACTTTAATGGAGCAAAGCTGCTTTAGCTCAGCTGATACTCCAGCTCTTTGCTTTCCGGCATATTCAGGAGGATAAGAAATGTCAGACTTGTATTAAATCAGACAGGTCAGATGGAAGAAAGTATGAAGAATGCTTATTGTATTTTGCAATTGTTAATTTAAAGCCTTTGACTGGACTTAGCTTTTGCTCTAATGATTTAGAATGTTTGTAACCATGAGCAAAACTTCATAAACATACCTAAGTTGATCTATACTTAGTAACAGGAAAAAGAAACAGAAGATTGGTTTTGAATGTCATTGCATGCAGAATAATAACACTTCATCAGAGAATGAGTGAGCACTCTACATGATTTGTTTTGCTTTCCAGCATTGTTGTGAGGCAGGATGATATTATCTTAAAGAAAGAAGACAAAGATTCATAGATGTAAATTGTAAAAATGTCTTGTGACTTGTAAATATTTGAGAATCTAACATGAAATAATTTTTCATTAATGGGTCTTTGTGATAGTCAGTGACAAACTAATTATGACTTAAGAGTATTAATTTGGCAGAATCCTTACTTGAAAGCTTAGGAGAAGAGAAAGAGAATCCCATGTTGTTAAACTGATCCATGAGAACCGAAAAAATTACCAGTTGGGTGTTTTGGGGGAAGAAGGCTTGAAGGCCAGGCTTGATCTTTGCAAGACTATTTGACAAGTTGAACATATATGAGATTATGAGCCACATATGCTGTTTGAGCAAACATAACTTTACTTACTTGTAAGACAAGATCCTCAGTTGTTGTGAGTTGGCAAAGTTCCATGGAAGCCAATGAAATTATACCAGTTTATACCAAAGGAGGATCTGTGCCCTAATCGTTCAAGTAACAGGCTCATTAAATGCTTAGGGCCAAATTCTTTCCTGGCATGACTCCACTGAACTTAATGGAATTAAGCTAGCAGAGCATTTGGCCATTATTTAATACAGACAACAATCTAAGGGGAACCAGGTTTCTGTATTTGGTTTTCTTTTGATATGTCGCATTAGCAAACTGTATATGATTTTTATAAGACATAATATATGAAGTCCTGGCTAAAAAAGCCTGCACAAATAGCTCATAGGTAGAGTAGCAGACCTTCTTGATGTGCTATCTTATTTGGAACATACAATACTGACTTGATCACAGGTTTAAACCTTTTACTGTCTTCTGGAAATGTTCCAGCCAAACCATCATCTCTTTTCCCTATTTCTTCTTTTCTCATCATTTCACAGTACAATCCTCTCAGAAATGTAAGCCAAGTTACACTTATTGTTAAAGTTACGACAATATGGAAAATTATGCTCTGTTCATCCTATATTTTTTTCCATTGAAAGACTGTGGTGGGTGCGTCCTGTTTCAGAATTTTCATTGTATTATCTAGCAGATAAAAGGCTCAAATGAGTAAGTATACAATTGTTATTATCAGAGATTGTTTCATTTTTTAAGAGATGGAGATTTTTGTCTAAATTTTGCCTTTCTGCAGCCTTGTTGATTTTAGCTGGGCCTTGTTCTTTTGGCTTAGTGCGTGGATGACTTACATGAGCTTGTTAATGTTTGAAATGAAATGTGGCTGAGTTTCTTTTGTGTTTTGTCTCTTTGCCTTATTATTGTGAAGTCTTTTTTCCATGTTGCTCTGAGATGTTAGATACTGCTCTCAGCATTGGTCAGATCTAGATTTTTGGAGGAAAAAAAGCTTTTTTGGAGCACAAGTATGGAAAGGTGAAGATATATGGCTGCACAACCTATTGCCTAATTGATAAATACTACAGAAACTAACCTTTTTTGAAATAAATATTTTTCATTAAAGGACTTCAGGCCTTGATAAAGTTGCTTTGCAGCTGAGTTCAGGCTTAGCAACAATCATGTGTCAGTTAAGGCAAACTTCCCATATAAAGTTTATAAATCTAGGTCAGCAGTCATTTTGTGACCCATATGCAGTTTTATAAAAACATGAGTAACCCAAACAGTAAAATCCGAAACAGAATCAGCAGCCCCTTCTACAACATTCCTATTAAAGTTGGGCCAAGAGAGATCACTGCAAACTATTTGCAGTTGTGGGTGATGTAACACAGCTCAAGGGCATTCAGTACCTGGCAAGCAGAACTGCCTTTGAATGGACTTAGATGAAGGACCACCAAGAAAACACAGAATGAAAGGTAGTGGAAGGGAAATTCATTGCCAATTAGTACCCATAGCATTCAGATGAACAAGAAGTGCTCCTTAAGCAAACCAAAGCAGGGTGATGAGTCTGGAAACCAGGTGGTAGAATGAAATGACTCATTTGAAGTTATGCATGAAAGCATACTTGAATGTCAAGGAGTCTAACTTCTGGCTTGCATAAGCAGGGCTGATGTTTTCACATTTCTTTTATGTTTCGGACTTGACCTAGGCTGTGTAAAAGAAGCAGGTATCTTTTCCTGCAAGGAGAAGGGCACTGTTGCTGTTCCAAATAATACTTTAATAGCTTTTTTTTCAACAGAAGCACCTGCCTTCTCTGTCTGTTCCCCTCTCCCAGTTCGGATTTCTCTAAATGAAAATGTAGCTGAATAATTCATGACAGGTAAATGTGGTAGGAGAAGATGAAGCTGTTTGACTGTTCTGATAACACCAGCCTGCAGAGCTGTTTGCTTGTAGAAATGAGTTTCCCACATCTCTGATAAAGTGATATGGTGGAAGCTACAGAACATAATAGTACAAGGAGTTCTCATTGAGGCTGGTGAGTGGCTTAACAGCACAGTCTGAATCTGTTTATTCGATTTTTCTTTTTTTTTTCCAAAGAGCCTATCTGCACGTGAGCATGTTTTCATTTGTATTAAGCAGCTGAGGTGCAATCTTGCAATAACTGTCTATGCATGTGCACGGTTGTGTGTTTTTACAGCAAATCTCTTTCTTTTCTCTGAAAAAAGCCAGTGTAGAGTTGTGTACTAAGTTTAAATTAATGGATGTGCTTTAACACTGATATTTTTTTTCTCTGTATGCCCAAGTTGATGGTTAGTTTTTCTATGCCTAAACAGAATTTATAGCAAAAATACTTGTTTGTGATTGCCCAAGTAATTAGCCGGTTTACTCATGCAAATAAATACATTTTTATTCAACTTGGAACATCTTTTTGGCAGCATTGCCTTTAATTATAGAAATATTTAAAGGAAAACAAAAATGTAGCACCTACTAAAAATGTTTGGTGCAAATAGTGAGAGGATTTAGGTGAGCAGCAGCTCTGTAATTACCTTGCAGCCAGAAAGACCCTCACATTGTTTGAAGGCTGTTAAAAATAAGGAAAGAAATAATTTTCTTCTCATGGGAAAGGAATTAATTAGCAGTGTACTGAGTGCCTTGGGATTGGTTCTTATCCAAAGTAGATAAATAAACATTGCCTCAGACTACTCAACATGAGCAAAAGATATGCTGGGAGAGCTTCTTTGTAAGGTCGAACAAATAATCTGGCCCAAGAGGAGGAAGGCTAAGAGAATTTTTAACCACCTTTGCACCTTTCCAGTATGGCTTATTCCAGAGGTTGCTGAGGCTCTTTACAAAATCGAGGCAGCCCTGAAGGCCTGTCTCTAGCCCCTTGGCTGACCTGCTGAGTGAGGTAGTTATGCAAGGCTTTCAATGCTGTGGGTGCAGTGCTACATGGTTCTTCTTTTTTTTAATCTGTGTTCTGTCAGTTTGGTCTTGCACTGAGGTCTGCAGAAGGCAGCTTAAAAAGCAAGCTTTTGAGACATCTCCACTGAAGGAGAAAGTCCTTAGCCACATCATGAGATCTAGGAGTTGGTTATATTCCAGTATTTTCAGCTGGCTTCAGAGAACTAGATTCTAGGATCATAGAATTATTCCTCAACACCAGATAAATACTTCTCTTTGTAAACAGATAATTTATCTGAGATTTTTTAATAGAAAAAAACAGCAAAAGCTTTGCCTGATATAGCTTAGCATAGCTTCAGAAGGAAATAAAACTTATCACCTCTTGCTTTCTCTACAAGTATCTGTTTTCTAGTGTTAAGGAGGCATCAAAGATGATAATAACTTTGTCCACATTTCTACTCAAACATCTGGAAAGAGGAAAAACCCCAAACTTTATTAATGCCCCTGCCAAAAAGAATTTATGGTAGGAGTATGTTTATTACTAAAAGTGAGAGAATTCATGCAGAAGGGAGACATTAGAAATGCCCTAACTATTAGAAAAACTTCAGTTGGAAGTCACACCTTGTTAGGCACTAGAAAAATCCCGGTCATAAAACACAGACTCCTGTGAGACCAGGCTGTCTTGGTTCCTCTGCTCACACAACTTCTGTGGTTTTATTTTTTTATTTTTTTTTTCTCCATACACTGAGGGCTTACCTTTTAGGCCTACATCCCTCTGTGAATATAAAGGAAATGCAGCAATGTCTCCTTCTTACAGTATTTCTAGCAAGTTGTATTATCTGGTGTTGGAATTCTCAGGGGACCAGACCACTGACAGAATTACGTATGTAAGCAGTGGCAGGTATTGTCCTAAAATTTACAGTGTTTTCCATTTCATGTCATTACCTGCTATTTGATACTGGTTCTGCAGTAGCAGCTAATAGAGGAAAATATAATGCAATTATGTAAGACCTGGTAAAAACACCACACTTTTGAAGTGTCAGATATTGTGTCTTTAAGCCTGCAACTAAGCTCACAGTAGCTTAGTTGCAGTTTTTTGTGAAGTAACTTCTTTATTATAATTTACTAGCAAGTCTCCAGTGGTTCCTTTTACCACTAAGATTACTCAAATGGCTGTTCAAGTAAAATCTTGTACTTATTGTAGCTCTTTAGCAAGCAAGTTAAGAATCTGAAAAATTCTCGGTTCTACGGAAGGAAGAAGGCAAAGTTGGTGACAAGATTTTCAATTTATGAGACTTACAAAATCATTAGACGGCTCTTATTTTTAAAGGAAGAACCCAATTTACAAAACTGTTTTTGACTATTCGCTTTTTTCTTCAGTAGCAATAGTACTTTTACAAACTTTTGCAGATCTGCACTGCTTTCATTTTGCTGCCTAATTTGTATAAATTTGGCTCACTTTGCATTTTGTTTAATGTAAAAGAAACATCTTGTATGTGTAACAGCAAATAGGAACTCATGGTTTTCAATGTCAGTTTGTAGAAGAGGAATATCTGGAATTCTTAGAAAGACTAAGTACTGACAACTTACATGAAATATTGGTACTAAGATGCTGAAATACCGATACCATTCTTCTTGTCAATATTAAGTTTCTGTAATGTGTATTTGTAGAGGATTTTTTCTGATACGACCAGAAGATTAATTTAGTGTTCCTACTACCTAAATATGCTGAAAACTATTTTGCAAAACAAGCACATGATTAACTTTGTGTATATGCATTTTTTCTGCTAACTTCATTTAAATTGCTTTTATATGGACATTTAAGTATCTGATTGACTATGTGTAGTCAAGATTTAAGCTTACATTGTTGTTGACAAAACACCAAGGAAAAGGGAAAATAATATCTTGAGGACAAGTTTCCTTCTTTTTGTTGAGAAACCAGGACTTGTAGTGAATTTTTGGACTGGGTCAGACAAAAGAAATGCATTTTTGCCATCTTTGGAGGAGAAAGATTAAATTCAGTTAAAAGAGCTGTCTCTTTTGTACAGTCTTGTACTGTACTATTCTTCTTTTTGTTCATATATATTCCTGCTATTATAAACTAAATGCTTGTTTGAAAAATTCAAACCCCCTCTTATTAACTTGCATAGTTTATTGTACCTTCAGGCTATAACTACTGTGTACGCTAGAGCTGATACAGAACTGTGAATCCAGAAGAATCTATCACAGTGATTTTGAATGCATCTTTGCACAAAATTATTTGGTATGCATTTTGAGAGGCCCAGGAACCTAAGGTTCTCTCAGATTTCAACTTATTGGGTGAAGCTACAACATATAAATAAAAGATATTTACTGTATGGATATATATATGTATACCAAGTCTGGCTTCACTGAATGCAGTGGGGCAAAGGTGTTTTACCACTGACTGCAGTAGGACCAAGGTTTCATTCATTGCTTATACTTGTGTAAAGCAAAAACTACACTCAGGTAAGTCTATCTAAATATATAAATATACAATGCTTTTCAGTTTTTCATTGTATTCACCATATTAAAGAACAGTTGAAAATTCACATGCCCATGACTATAGACAATTATTTTCTGTAACCACAAGTCTGTACTATGTAGTGTAATTACCAGGTATTTACAATCTTTTGTTTGTGTAAATGGAAAAGCAAGAACATGTTAAATATTTTTAAATTGTTTATTCAATTGATATTAGTAACATCTTGCATTTTTAAGGGTTTTGTTTTTCTGGGACTTAAATTTTTAACACAATATCGCTCACAGCATTTTCTTTGCTTTGGACATGACATGAAAAAATGTTTTTTCCTTGTCTCTGATTTCCTAAGATGCACACAGCATCTAATTTCACTGAAAACTGATTTTTTTAACCTTAAGTTAAAAAGTGATTGTACAGTGGCTGTACAATCACTTTTTACTGGCTTCAGCCAGTAAAAAAAAACTTGCAGTTCCTTTTGACACAGAGATGATTCTTGACTGAGGAATTTAGCATTTATTAGTAGCAGGAATTGAGATGAGTTTGGGTGGACAAAGCAGTCTTACACTTGTGAAAGATTACACATCTTTCTTGTGACAGGTATTTCCACACCTTACAATGACCATGTTATGTGTAGCCCAGTTAAAGGAGAAATGCTCTTTTGACAAAAACAGGAATGGGTGTCCGTACTCTGTGTTGCAGACAGCTGAGCAGGATCTTTTTTTGATACTTTGAATGAGATCAAACCATACATTTGTACACTGATGGCCTGTTGTTCAGAGAGTATTTGCCCTTCCACATCCTGGGCTACATCAAAAGAAGCACAACCAGCAGGTCGCAGGAGGTGATTCTTCCTCTCTGCTCTGCACTCGTGAGATCCCACCTGGAGTCCTGTGTCCAGCTCTGGAGTCCTCAACAGAGAAGAGATGGACCCATTGGAACAGGTCCAGCGGAGGACCATGAAAATGATTAGAGGGAAGGATCACCTCTCCTATGAGGACAGGCTGAGAGAGATGGGTCTGTTCAGCCTGGAAAAGAGAAGGCTCCAGGGAGACCTTTTAGCAGCCTTCCAGTATCTGAAGGGAGCCTACAGGAGAGCTGGACAGGGTCTCTTTGTCAGGAAGTGTAGTGATAGGACAAGGAGTAATGGTTTTAAACTGGAAGAAAGGAGATTGAGAAGGCCAGGCTGGATGGGGCTTTGAGCAACCTGCTCTAGTGGGAGGTATCCCTGCACATGGCAGGGGGCTTGGAACTCGATGATTTTTAAGGTCCCTTCCAACTCTAACAGTTCTATAATTCTATGATTCTATGGTTCTCACAGCTCTCACCCAAGCTTGCAAGGCTACAACCTGTCAGAGCCAGCCTTGAACAGGGACAGCCAAAGCCCTTTGGGGAGGAGGCTGTCAGTGCTCTCCAGACCCTGACAGGCAGGTGCCCAGATGGGTTTTGTTGCTGGGTGCTCTGCTATGCTTCAAGGAGGAGAGCATTCTGCCCCTTGTTAAGATCACTTGCTGCAATGTTGGGTCTGCTCATTTGCAGCCAGTGCTTAGCTTTATAAACTCAATGTGAATCTTAATTCTAAAATTAACCTGATGTGTAAATAATTCACTGTTCTTACTTTGTTACGGAAGTTTGCAGTACCTGAACCTCGGTTTGGGACGTTGTTTTATGTTCAAAGCCACACAGCTGAGATTCAGTGGAAGTTAAGTTCTGTATCAAATCATCAGAAAGTCCTTCCAGAGCTTTAGGAGTGAGTACTGTGCCATTTGCTTGTTTCTGTCACAGTCCTGGAGAGCTAAGATATTTGTATATACCCGAATAGATTGCCAGAATCAATCCACTTTCCTGAGATGAACGTGGACATGTCCTTTTTTCCACTGTAATGTGAATACTCAAATCTTTCCACATAAAACTCATATATTTGAGTTTCACAGCACTCCCTAATAAGGTTTTATAGCCATTAGTGTCAGTGCCATATATCACTGAGGCATTGAAAAAGTGGAGTTTCTTTCCCAAACCACCTTTCTAAGCATCCAAGATGAAGTGATTTTATAGCTTACACTTCCACAGATCTTTCAAATCCCACAGCACAACTTGTTTCACCTGAGCCTCAAAGATTTTTGTAAATGATTTCCCAGAAGCTCTTGAGGGGGTCTTTTCTCTCTTTCTTTATTTAAATTTAAGCTTAAAATGCGATTAGATTCTGTTCAACACAAAATTGTTCTAGAATACATTGCAGGCAATGTGTGTACAAAAGGTAATCTACACTATCTCATAAATAAAATCATGTAACAGTTTGAAATTTCAAATGTGACCATTTTCCTTTAATATTGCAAAGTGTTTGTTAAACCTTTAAGCTTGTGACATTTTTCCACACTGACAGCTAAATAATGAATTAATGGCTTTAAAGTCCGTGGCAGCCTGAGGGTTTCAAATGTGTGTTTAGTCAAAATAATTGGTGCTTTAATCATTCTTTATGAACTAAAATTGTTCCTTAGTTATACAGGAGTGGTGCTAAAGCAAATATCTATGCTGTGAATGTTCTTTTGTATCTCTAAAATTATCTGCTAAGTTGGAAAATGGTATCTGGATGCGTTTTCTTCTTTAGAGTTAAAGAGGTTATGTTTTACTCTCATAATAACTATCTACATGGCTACTGATTGTGCTGTCCTTCACTGACAGTGAACAGCTTATTGTAGTTTTAGTATTTGTGTATATAGAGGCTGAACATCAGATTTTGAGATCTAATTGGAGGGCATGTGAGGGGGAACCTCAGACCCTGCAATGTCAGGTACAGTGTGTAGGACCCATTAAACTAACTAAATTAGGGGATATCTTCCCAGTAAAGCTGTCTCTCCACCAAACTGTGACACAGTTAAAAGCTGCATCCATTACACTTTCCGTTAATATTTGAAATAAAAACCTTAGGATAAACAAGGGAGGATACTGTGGTCCTAATTTTACGGTTGATATCATGTGAACAGACTGCTGTGCCTGCACAATATTCTGCTGAGGTGCTTATATTGACCTCAGCAACGTGTCTGTGCCATGTAAGCAGGAGAAGCTAACCCATTTAAGATCTATCAGAGCTTACTACAGGTGATCACAGGTCTAAGGAACCTTCTGTGCCTGGTACAATCGTATTGTAGATAGGACGTACTTCATCGCATGAAAGTGATTTAACTTCTGGCTCAGGGAAGTTTGTAAGACCACAGGTTACTATAAAGCGTAAAGGTACACTGGAAAAAGTATTAGTCTAGGTTTGCTATTTCTTACATTTCTTTCACTAAATAGACACTATTGACCTGTGTTGGATTAGGTATGGGCTCAGATGAACTGTTGCGGTGATTTAGTTCCTGTGTTACCTGATTAACGTCAAGGAAACACTGCTCATCACATAGATAAAATGATTTTGTTTGAACTTTTGTCATGCTAGAGTAACAAAAGTGTTTGGTAGGGTTTTTTTGGTAGAGTTTAGTAACAAAAGTGGGAGTAGATTGCAAACGGAAATTAATTCTCTTCAGGACATGCCCCAGTATCTACTTAGAGTAAACTCAGAGCATGCTCTTTGAGAATTCCTTGCACCTAATATGGTTCTGAAGACAAGGTAATGATTTTTAGAAATAATTTCTTTTAAAAATAGCTCTCTGAGTATCAGAGAAGATACTTCTGGCACCAGTTATTCAGCTTTTGTCTACAACCAATCAATCCCCACAGTACCTTGTCTTCTGTTGTCACAGCTCTACATGATTTTGAAATAGCCTTTCTCCAACTCCCAAGCTGGGCTTTTTTTTCTGAACTCCCTATGAGGGTTTGTAGTAGCCTAAACACAAAGGCTACTACTAATAATAATCTCGAAGTGAGATAGAAATAGGGGCTGTCTACTCCTCCATTCCTTCCAGTGCTTGATAGAATTGATGCGATGTGCTGTAGCTGGAGTGTAATTTTTTGAGACAAGTCTCTGAGCTGGAAAAACGAAAGCGTGTGTGAATGACTGCAAAATGCAATTATTTCTCTTTGATTATTAATGCAGGAGGAGAATAGCTAATCTGTAGCAAATTTGTTCCTATTTGGATAGTGTGACTATATCCAATTAAAAGTAAACACTCTGCAGAAGTTTTACTCTGGACTTCTAGCTCAGGCTGCATTGTATGCTGGTACATCAGGTTCATTCCTTTCTGGATGTGGATGAGGAAGCATGGCAATGATATTAGGGGTGAACCAGTCAGTCTGGATTCTGAGGGGTAGAGTGTCTTGGAAGGGGAGAAAAATATCCTAGCAAGATTCAGCTGGTGCTTGTAAATGTTAAATATTTTTACTGCCAAAATGTTTCTGCATTTCTTTGAAGCTTTTCTCTGACTTAATAGTGTGTGGTAATGAAACTGTAGAATTTCACCTGTACTTAGTTTTTATCCAGTTATATCCTTACTTAGATGAACCTTCTATTCCCCTTTGTGTATCATTCCTTATTTCTTAGGGGGTTTTGTTTGTTTGTATCTGGTGGTTTTGTATTTTTCCTTTCTTTCCTTCCTTCCTCCCACTGAGTGACAGAAAAGGAAGGTAGAAAGGGATAAGCATCTGCTAGAAACTGCATGCACTTTAGGAGGTTAGGCCAGATCATCTGTAATGACCATCTATCCGCCTGAATAATTATCTGCTTATTTGGCTACACAAGAGAGCTTCACAATTCATTACACTGTTCATAACTGAACACAGTCCAGACCTCATACCTAAGTTTGGATTTGCTTGTGATGATGCAACTATTTTAGGGAGGGGTTAATGAAGGGTTACCAGCCTGTCGAAGGGTATACTCAAAGTCCTTTGCACTGCTATAACTGTACCACACTAAAGGCTTGTCACAAATTCAAAAAAGCACAATAAAGATTAGTTTACATATGTAAGTTGCATATTAGCATAAATAAATAGATAATTATATTGGCATCATTTTTTGCTTTCAAAAGAATATATCAAATAGTTATGGTTGCTATATTATTTTTCATTTTCTACAGTCTTTTATCTGTGCTTTTTATTCATTGTTTATGGGGAGAGCATGTTGATTAAATTAAAGATTAAATTAAATTAAATTAAATATTAAAAAAGCTTTAACAAAGTCACTGTCTATTTTCTTCACCAAAAAAAGAGCATTGAGTAAATTGTGGAGTTACAGGTGCTGTTTATCTAGAAGGTGTGATTCACTGCTTAAGAAGTATCCCTTCAATTGGCTGGAGGGTGCTATCATTCAAGTCTAATGTAGGAGCTCTTGTTTCATTATCTCTGTGGCTAGAGATAATCCCAACTAGTGGCCACTTGGCAGGGTAATTTCATTTGGTCTATCTGATTTGTTCTATATTACCAGTGGATTTATTTTTATTTTAATGTTCATAACTAGATTTGTGTTTTGCAGGTGTATCTGCATTTTATAGTGACCTTGCATTTTCAGCTTTGTATGAGTCTGTTACGTTAGGGTCAAAAGAGAAAGAATGAAAGTAAAGACAGTGGGATTGAGTTAGACAGTGGGATCGAGTGCACTTACAGCAAGTTTGAGGATGACACCAAACAGAGTGTTGCGGTTGACATGCCTGAAGGATGGGATGCCATCCAGAGGGACCTGGACAGGCTAAAGAAGTGGGCCTGTGTGTACCTCATGAGGTTCAAGAAGGCCAAGTGCAAGTTCTTGCACCTGTGTTTAGGTAACCCCCAGTATCAATACAGGCTGCGGGATGAATGGCTGGAGAGCAGCCCTGGGAAAAAGGACTTCACTGTACTGGTTGATGAAAAGCTGAACACGACCTAGCAATGTTTGCTCACAGCCCAGAAGGCCAACCACATCTTGGGCTGCATCAAAAGTATGGTCAGCAGGTGAAGGGAGGTGATTCTGCCCTTGTACTCTGCTCTCGTGAGACCCCATCTGGAGTACTGCATCTAGCTCTGGGGCCTTCAACATAAGAAGGACATGCACCTGTTGGAGTGATTACAGAGGAGGGCTATGAAGACAATCAGAAGATGGGAGCACCTCTCCTATGAAGACAGGTTGAAAGACAAGGTTGTTCATCCTGGAGAAGAGAAGGCTCTTGGGAGACTTTATTGTGGCCTTTTGGTACTTAAAAAACTTCTTGGGGACAAACTTTTTAGCAGGGCATTTTATGATAGAACAAGGGTAATGTTTTTAAATTAAAAGAGAGAACATTTAGACTAGATATAAGGAAGAAATTATTTACAATGAGGGTGGTGAAGCACTGGAACAGGTTGTCCAGAGAAACAGTGTATGTGCCATCCCTGTAAACTTTCACGGTCAAAATGGACTGGGCACTGAGCAACCTTATCTGGTTGAAGATGTCTCTGCTCATTACAGGGAAAGTTGGACTAGAGCTGGACCTCTTTAAAGGTCCCTTCCAACCCAAACTATTCTATGATTGTAGAAAACGATTGTATCAAAGCACAATCACGTCCTTTGTATCACCAAACAAACTCTCTAGGAAAAGAAGTGGGAGTATAGAAAAAGAAAGTTGTGGCAGTAGCTGAATAATTCTGCAATATTTTTCATCTAGAAAGTCTCCATGTTTCTTTTTTTAACTTACCCTAATATGAAGAGGTATTGTCATGATGCTCTTTCCCTGAAAAGAGACAGAGGAACACCAGATGTCTTTCACTGGCACAAGCTAAACTATCAAGCCTCGAAAATGGATGTCACCTTCCATGTACGTTTCTGAATATAAAAATATTCATTTATTCTCCAGTGTTGCCTCAGTTGTTTTATCCGTCCCTTTTAGAATTTAATAAACTGCATGTGCATGTGTCCTAAAAAAAAAATAAAATAAGTTTTTTAAAGCTTTTAATACTTGAGTGCATCATGATCTGAAGGTGTAATATGCTGCTAAAAGCTGTGATTGTTTTATAACTAGGTGTGCCAATTATTTTTTGAATGAACGTTCATGAAAATCTGACCTAAGGAAATGCTAGTGAAGTTGCACCATTTCTTGAGAAGATGGTACTGCAGTTTAATATGTTAATTACAAAACAACATTAGATGTTTTAATTTCTAGCATAGGTAACAGTCTTGCAATATATTGAGTACTGAATTAGAACAATAGCTTTATTAGTTAGTCAAGATTTTGGGCAAGGCTTTCTCTTGATACCATGATTATATTTTATCTCTTTCTTTGCTGTTTTGCTATCAGCTGTCCCTTTGGTAACTCAGGTTCGGTTTTCAATGCTTTACCCAGAGATGAAATTGGGATGGGAGCATTTAAGTCTGCAAATTTTGTTATAGGTCTATGAAAAAGTATGAAATGGATTAAGTTCTTCAGTATGATATGACATTTTTTCATAAAATCAAATATGTGATTAGCATAATAAAGGATGCTTTGTCTGGCCTTGAAAGAATCATGTGGGAAAGGCTATTCTTGTCCATTGTAAAGTGAGTACAGAGATTTCTCTCTCCCCACAGCATGGACAGAGATTGGCTGCAGAACAGCCCTGAGGAGAAAGACTTGGGAGTGCTTGTGGATGAGAAGCTCAACGTGATCCAGCAGTGTGCATTGGCGGCCCAGAAAGCCAACAACATCATGGGCTACATCAAAAGAAGCGTGACCAGCAGGTCACAGGATGTGATTCTCCCCCTCTACTCTGTGCTTGTGAGACCCCACATGGAGTATTCTGTCCAGCTCTGGAGTCGTCAACAGAGAAAGGACATAGAACTTTTGGAACAGGTCCAGTGGAGGGCCATGAAAATGACTGGAGGGATGGAGTGCCTCTCCTATGAAGACAGGCTGAGAGAGCTGGGGCTGTTCAGCCTGGAGAAGAGAAGGCTCTGGGGAGACCTTCTAGCAGCCTTCCAGTATCTGAAGGGAGCCTACAGGATAACTGGAGAGGGCCTCTTTGTCAGGAAGTGTAGTGATAGGACAAGGGGTAATGGTTTTAAATTGGAAGAGGGGAGATTTAGATGGGATATTAGGAAGAAATTCTTTCCTGTGAGAGTGGTGAGGCACTGGAACAGGTTGCCCAGAGAAGTTGTGGCTGCCCCATCCCTGGAGGTGTTTAAGGCCAGGCTGGATGGGGCTTTGAGCAACCTGGTCTAGTGGGAGGTGTCCCTGCCCATGGCAGGGGGCTTGGAACTCAATGATTTATATGGTCCCTTCCAACTCTAACTATTCTGTGATTCTATGTCTGAAGAATTGGGATTGTTTGAGTTTGGATTTGGGTCTTTGACAAACCAGAAACAGCTTAAGTACTCATTTAGGCATAGTGTATCTTGTCGTCTGAGATACAGCTCTAGAAGTAGAAAGATGCAAAAAAGAACTTTTTGCTCTATTTACATTTCCTCATCCTATTGTGCTCTGTGAGCTCTCTATATACTTATGTATACACAAAATAATTTGACTGTCTCTATAGCCTATAATTCATGATACTGAGGATTGAATGTGAAAATCTAAAGAAACTTCAGTTGCCAAATCATGAACAAATTGTGTGGATGGTCAAGCTACATAAGATTTTACACCTTAATTCAACAGTATGCTTTTCAGTTTTCTGGATCCTTTTTGTCTTTAAATATAGCTAAACAATCTCATTATGGTTGCTTTACTGTTGCATCTGCTACTTAGGTTTGTTTGTTTTTTTCCATATCACCTTCAGCATTGATGAAAACTTTAACAAGTTGCCACTAAGATCCTGAAAAATATTTAAGTATAGATTTTTTTGTTTTGTTTTAGCTGGTAGCATAACCTTCCAAGCATATTCTCCACAATTTCCTCACCAGAAATTTGAAGTTTATGTCTAGTTGAATGTTTTGTTCTTTATTTTGGAATCTTTTTCCAATGCAATGTATAGATTACAGCTGCTGAAGCCCTAAAAAATTGTTGTGTGTTGTAATATGTGAGGTAAATCTGAGGCTTGGCAGTTCTGCCATTATTTTTTTATCCTGGAAATATGCTATAGTTGAACTCCACTTTGATAGTAGGCGTGAGAAATACATGAATATTACAACTTGTCATTGAATGTGCATAAAACTCATAAAAATGCTGTCTGGTTTAATTGTGTCTTCAGCTTCAATATTGGGAGTATACTTAAACATGCAACTCCTGGTGGAACATAGCTGAAAAGGTAAAGTGTGGATTGAAATGAGAATAAATGTTTGTGCTGAAGTCTCTTAAGCTTGGCCACTGTGATTTCCCTAGCAATGAAAAAAAAAAAAAAAAAAGTGTTGTACCTTTTGAAGACTGTACTGTGGATGTTCTAATAGAATCTGACTCCTTTGTCATAATCTCTTCATCTAATAATTCCTGTGTAGCATTTTTTCCCCTTATCATTCACTGTGTGTTAATTTACATTTTGATTTCGGTGTCCTTGACCCAAAACTGTCAGGCCAGGATAATACTATCATCTACAGCAGATTGTGAACTGTTAATTCTCTCCTCCTTTATGTACAGTAGCATGCTGTATGCAGATGGTACTCCTCCCTAGAAGCTTGTGCTTTCGAGTTTTTGAGGTTCCTCGAGCTTGTCACAGCTTGTTTATGGTCTGTGTTGGAGTGGTCTGAAGGGAGAATCAAAAGAACTGTGTAGGTACAAAATGGACATTATTAGCTAGCTGTCTTTACCATCTAATGCGTTAGTGTCATCCATGAGGCTGAAGTTGTCGGTATTGTTTTAATTCCTATGAGGCTACCTTAACTCACTTGCCAAGTTTCTCTCTCCTGCAGTTGTTCTGATGCCACAGTTGCTTCATTAAGCAGCTCTGAGTAATGTGTGCCATCTTACCTTTTGAAAATGGCTTATTCAAATCTCACACCATCATGGCCTCAAGAGGATCTAATTCAACAGTGCTACCTATCACTTGGTAACGTAAGCCCAGAAAACATTATTGTGTAGCCCTGCTACTTGAAAACATACATTATTAATTGCAAATGCCAAAAAGATTAACTGGTCATGCTGTTGTACAAGAACACGGGTCCTCCTTCTCTTTCTTTTCCAGTTAAAGAGTAGGGTAATTAAGTGATCAGAAAGGATAACTTAAGTGGTGCCATTAGAGATTGTTGCTGCATTCCAAATAACCCTTTTCCTGCTAATCTGCTAGAAGAGAAAGTATCCACCTCAAAATCCAGTTCTGAGGGCACTGTTTCTTATGAGATGGAAAAACACCCGGATTCACCATCATTCTCAGGTACCTGTTTTCTTTCCCCCTAATCTCAGCTTTCTCATTTCTCAAGTCATAATATGAAATGGTTATATTCACACCTGTGTATATCAGTGCTAGATGTCTTTGTACAACACATACTCTAGTTACTAATAGATGGTGGTGGAAACAGGTCTCAGAGTTCAGATTCATAATGCAATTAAGAGACTGCATTACTTTTCAGCATTTAACATCATAATTTCATATATTCCTAGAACCTTTTGTATTCTCCCTGAGAATGATCCTGAATAAAGATGTGATAGTAATTCTGATCAGCTCTAATTAGCCATTTTTGCAGAAGTATTTTTCTCATTAAACATATGAATTCTCAATTTCCAACTGACTGGAAGTTTTTGTTGCCTATAACTATTCAGAGTGGCAAATGTTTTGACTGAGATTGTAGATAATGGATTTCCACTACGCTTCTAATATGGTGGCCATGACAGAGATAACACAAGAGCATCAACAGCTTCTGGAAACAAAATTGACCCTATCTGTCATGAGACTGCAGCCTTCCTGCTGTTCAAGAAAATCACATTCCCCTTAACCCATCAGATATTCAGTGATATTGATGATCTCTTGAATAACAAAGCATAGCAAGTACAGCTTTTTTAAAAAATAGCTATAGAAAAGAAGCAAAACCTTATTTTACATTATAATATATATATTCTTTCCTGTATCCTGTTTATGTAAAAATGAAACCACTTGTGTTGTTGATCAGTATAGCAGGGGACCACATTTCCCATTAATTTACTGTTGGAAACTTCTCTCTTAGAGGAAAAATAGAAGAAGCCAAAAAACTTGATGCTAGCTCTTCACTGGCTACCTTAAAGTTTAAATATATATATAGAAGTAGTTTTGTACAGGGTTTGTGAAATCAGTTATATTATTTCTTAAATTCTATGCTTCAATGATAAAATTCAGCTTTACTAGAAGAACATCTTATAATCATTTTCACATTTGCTATGCATTACTCTCCTCTCCCCCTCTTTCCTTTTTTTAAATAAATAGTACTTTGCAACAAATTGATTTTGCTAGATAGTGCATTGATCATGCACCTTGCCTGGGGACAGAATATAGCTTCAAAAACAATAATAACTAAGACAATCATCTAATTTTACTGAAATAAAACTGAAAATGTACACCCAATGAAATAATCTCTGAGACTACTTTAGGTGCATTTGTGCTTGTACTTTATCCTCAGTGACACAGTAATCTACTAAAGTTCTTCTCTCGATTTTTCTCTTTGCAATCTGGAAGAACAGATTCAGCAGTGATTGTGCTCATTTATAAAAGCATCCAAAACAAAATTGAACCCCAAGGCTGATAAACTATAAAGATGCTGATCAGATCTGAGCAGAATGGACGGGATGCTTTGGGGCTTGCTCAGCTAAAGATGGCTCTACAAGACTGATGGCTTTATATACACAATTACAAACACCATAGCTTTGTCGAATGAATGGAAAATCATAAAATATGTTGCTTACCCTTTATTAAGTAAAGAATGATATTTTGTAAAATACTTGCTAAGATTTACTAAATTTCTGTAATTTAATTCCTGTCACTGTATTTTCTTTTCTTTGTAGAAAACTTAATCAAACAATCATTTGGAAAGAACAATCCAATAGAGAAAACCTTCTAGTCCCAAAGAACAAGTGGCTAATTGATTTTGCTTATCAATATATATCAAGTGAGTCCACAGTGTCTGCTTCATATAAAATTAATTCATTTACACTAGCTGTGTCATAATCAATAACAGTTTAAAAATTCATTCATCCTCACTAAAATTATTTTCTAACGGAAATGCTGAATTTAAGAGTCCTCTAGAAATTAGGTACTTATTGGAAATCATAAGATGACAAATGCAGCACGACAAAGATAAAAAAATCCTTTAGTTCTTCTTACTGATATTTCTTGATATCATAAACAAGCTTTGGCTTTGTGTTGACGTGAAACTTATGATGTGGTGACCAACTTGGGGCTCTGTAGTGACTTTCTAAATGAAAACATGTAAGACAGAACAGCTTAAGCATTTTAACAATAGTTTTTTTTAACCTTATGGCTTTTCTAAAGACTCTTCCATTTTCTTTCACTTTGCATGTGTACTAGTCACTGGAAATTAAGTGACATTTAGGGAAGAATCACACCTTACCATGAAGTCATGCTGTTTTAATCTTGAAATATACACTTGGGGAAGGGGAGTAGGCAGAGAAGACAAAATGACAAGAGCAAGAAGCTATTAAAAGTCCCTAGCTGAGATCTTAAAATTAAAGTCTATAGTGTATCAGAAGTCAAGTATCAAAATTTCTGTTAACTTGCAAAAGGTAATTTCAATGATGTGGGACCAAATACTAACTCTTTTTTTTTTTTTTTTTTTTTTTTTTTTTTTTTTTTTTTTTTTTAACTGGTATTATTGGAATCATATTTGTTCCTTAAAAACCCTAGTCTGTTTGTGCCCATCTTATATTCAAGGTGTGACTATGCTAGAATCATAGCTGTGATTATGTCAGTCAAGCAGCAAGGCTGAGAAGTAAGCTAAATTAGGTGCAGCTGCCACAGATGCTTGGACATAATTACTATATAGTTTGATGATTGCAGGTGTGGATGGGGAGGATTTATTTTTTTAATCCAATTCTGTGATTTTTCAAAAGCAAAGTTGGTGAAAGGCTGTGACAAGGATTCCTGCGTACCATGTAGTGCTGTGATTAGTAACAATAAGGACCTCGTATTTTGGGAGAATGTTCATACTTCAGTTTGCTTGTATGCCTGTGTTAAGTTTAGGCAACAGAGGAATAAAAGCCTTCAGCTGATTCAGCAACCAGGCTGGTCTGAATTATCTTCTAGGGGAGTTTCTCTTTCTTCATCAAATAGGCCAGGAGGCTAGCTTCATAATTTGTACACCGGAATTAAATTGTATGAATGCTCCCCTCTTTTGCCTCTGTGTCCTGGATAAGCTTTTAAATTATGCTTTGCAGCTTTTGGTTGTTACATTGGTGGGCCTGTTGCTGCTAGTGAAATCCAACTAAGATCTATGAAGAGAGTGATATTTTTAAATTTTTTTTTTGGTGATGAAACGTTGCCTGGTGGGAAAAACTCCTCTTTCTTTTTTCCATGAAACCCTACTTTAAATGGACTGCTGATGACTTCTTATATGGTAAGAAATTTGAAAATTTTGAGGCATAAGTTAAAAACAGCAGCTACACTACGTACATGAGGAAAAAACAGAGTGGATAAATATTTTCTTCAATGACAAATATAATTCCATCCTTCAGACTGACTTACATCTTCCACACACGACAGCATGCTGAGTAAAAGGAATAACAGACTAGTCAACAATACACTTCATGCAATGAAGCAGATTATTTGACTGTGTTTTTTTTTCCTGCTTTTCCAGCTCAGGGGTATCATGTGTAAGGATAGTATACTTACTTGCTATGCACAGCTAAATCTCTCATTAAAGCAGACAGTGGTATTTTTTTTACTGTCTGCTATGAAATGGTATTGATCTAAAACTGAGATACCTCTATTTTTAACTGCACAAGCTGGTTGTTGCTGACTTTGTTCAAACATTTATTTTTTTCTGAACCTGACAGAGCAATCCCTTCCCTTCCCCTCATTTTTTTTTTAATGAAGAGAACTGGTTTTAAATGTTATGGGCTAAAAAGTATCTTCATAATGTGTTTGTAATTTTTTTTTTTTTTACTGTTCTAGCTTTAATTCATAATTACAAGCTTATTCCAATCTCAGCATTATGGAACCACATTTTAGACCAACAGCTGTTATCTACTTTCACTTGTAGCCTTGGGCTATGCATATTTTAATATTCATTTACTATGTGCCGATAAACTAAATACTTCCTACTGGAAGTCTATGAAGTTAATCACAGTATCTTAGTTGCTGTTCTGTCTTCCATGTAGCTCGTATTTTTTTAAGTTACTATGTTATATAAATTCCTCTCCTCCTCCCTGAAAAACAGGGGAAGAGGAAAGGTTATTGCAAAATATGCAAACAGAACAAGTTGATTAAATCTGTGATGATTAGAAAATAGAGGAGAATACAGTGTAGTCGTTCAAATGACACAACCTTCTCTCCTTTTCCTGTATCTTGCATAAAATTAGTATAAACTTTGCAAAATTGCCTCCAGTGATATTTTAATAGCTGGCTTTGTATTTGAAGGTTGTGGTTTTAACTGTTATTTAAATAGTATTAGGTCCTCATATGCATATAATATAGCCTAAGGGTAGATATTTTCCAATCTTCCAGGCACAATCACAACTCCAAGCATCTTTGTGTTAAAAGTATAAAATGTGGCAATTTTGGAGATGCAATTCAGTGAACAGGGAAGAAGTAAAAGTCATCAAACCTTTTAAAGTTTAAGACTGTTTGTTGTGTAGCAATGGATAAAGAATTGCTGAAGAGCTTTATGTAATACATTACATCAAGGATGAGTTCGGTGATAGTAATAATGTCAAGGCTGGAGATTTTTAGACAGATTTCTCATATGTTTATATTTCTGGAGTGATGCCCTCTTTCTGCAAATTACAACTCAAGGGCAGCACTTAGAGACAATAATAAACGATAGGTATCTGCTTCTGCTCCTGTTAGAAGCAATGTGGAGTTTTGCTACAGAATTTGGTGTAAGCATTGTTCTCTAAACTCCCTATGGGCATAACATCTGTATTGTGAATGTCTGAGGTTTGAGATGTGCTGTTGTCAATCGTGATACCTGAATATCCCCAAAGAGTGAGTAGAAGCACATTTCAGGCTAGATTCAATAATTAAGTTAAGGAAAATGAATAAGACACAGCTATCTGAAGTCACAAACTGTGTTCCAGAAAGTCCCTGTTCAACTTTTGGTTAGGACTGCAGATGTCTAAACTCATAGGGTGCATCCCCACAGCTGTTTTGATGTCCCAAGCACTAGTAGTTGTCTTCTGCGCTTACTGAGAATTGGGGACATTATGATGAGGTCAGTGCATATCCCTTAAATTAAGTCCATTTGGGATGCAGAATTTGGTTTTTTCTTCATGTAGGTCCCTGGAAGATAAAATCTATTAGGCACATTAGGAGCAGGCTGAATGCACTGACATTTTCCATTAAACAGTGCTTTAAAGAATACCTAGAATTCGGATCCTCTCGCCCTGACTTAGATGCTTGATGCATATTGATACATGTTTTAATATTCACTTACTACGTGCCAATAAACTAAATACTTCCTCTGGAAGTCTATGAAGTTAATCACAGTATTTTAGTTGCTGTTCTGTCTTCCATGTAGCTCATATTTTTAACTTGCTATGTTATGTTATATAAATTCCTCTCCTCTGTAAATATGCAATTACTGTCTCTGAGCCAATGAATCTGAATTTATACCAGTCCAGTTCCATAGCCTCAAAAGGAAAGATGGAGAAAATTTCTTAATTCAGAAAAGGATGTATTTTGGTGCTGCAAGTGGTCTCTGGAGATGTGGGTTTAGACTTCTTTGAGCTGAGGAGAATTCTTCTGAAAAAGGCTCTTCCATTTCCCAAGGGAGCCTGTCACAAGGTTGCCAATCAAAAGGTGAGTGCCAGTACTATCACACTCTGCTTGCTTCACTGAGAGAACAGTGGTAGGATCTTGTCTTCTCTTGGGTAACCATGCTGGGGGAACCAGATGAACAGAGATACCTATACTTTGAAAAGCATGAAAGAAGAATTCACATACACCCTCATTCTCAGTATGTCTTTAAGTATTATCCAGTTCCTTACTGTATGTGGAAGTTCTCTTTAGTTTCATTGTGAAATACCTTAATATTGAAGTTATTGGTCTGGCCCTCAAAACCTTCTGGGATACAGGGCTGGCTGTATTTAGCTTTTTGTGATCAGCCAAATAAAACCAAATGAAAAATAGTGTTTTCTTACGTTGATATTAAAATATCTTGAGGAGGAGTACATCATTATATTTGTAATCAAATTATATCTAATCTGAAATTTGTGTCTCTCTTTACCTCATAAAATATGTAATAGCCTACAGACTGCAGTTCACCTACACAAGCTCACTGATGTCCTTCATTCTTTCTGTGATATACCTAACATGCCTCTGAAGGCTGAAAAATAGTAAAGAAAATTGAATGTAAAACTTGCCATTTTTGGTAATGAAATAAAATTTTCCTGAGTTATAAAAACATAAAACCTCCGTAACATTATGTCCTAAAAATAAAAAGCTTACAATGAAAAAAACCATACACTAAGACGCAGCCTGGATCAGACTTTACTCGAGCTTCTGGAAATTGAAAAGATGACAAGCTATTGAAGCTTTGTCTTAGCAGAATCCTGAGACTTTATAAAGCACAAATGCAATTTGCGAGTTGGGTTTTTTCCATTGTCCAAATTGATAGAGCACTCTTTTTTTTTTTTTT
>VZRU01011247.1:235747-252903 GCA_013398155.1 Pedionomus torquatus
GTTTTTTCATTTTTCCAAAGTTTTAGAGGCCTCTTTTTTTTTTTTTTTTATTTCTTTTTTTTTTTTTTTTCCCCTGAAATATATCAAAACTCTCTTTTTAGCCCCATATGTTCCCCGACAAGTGAAACACCAGTCCTGTGGGACAGCAGTTGTCCGGTTTTGTTTTGAACTGGTACGAAAGTAGCAAAATACTTGAAAGTGGAAAGGTCCACAGGTTTTGCTTCAGTGTTACACTCCATCTGCGCCAAGTGCCATATTGCTGCATGAGAGCTGTCGTGGCTGCCCTGTTTGATGCTTGCTTTTGCCCGTCAGAGCTGTTAGATTTCCCATGATGGCTCATATTGTGTGAGCAAAGTGTAGGCTGCTGTTCGATGGGAAATGTAGTCCCCACTGAAGAGAGTGGGGACAGCAGGTTGCATCTTAGACTCTGGGCAAGTGCAGATTGATACCTAACAAAATGCAAAATGTTCAGTTCAGCAAACCAAAATTATTTTAATTCACAGTAACACTGACTTGAAATACACTGCTTTGTTTTACTTTGTAATTGAAAATACCTGTGATAAAACTGCATTGTTTCTATAGCAAACAGCAACTTCTTGAGAAAATCTACATTGCTAAAAGAAATATCTGGTATGTGCAAGGAGCTTGTTGGAAAATGTTAAAGAGACTACTGACGTGAATATTTGCAAGATTGTTACATGATTTAAGACAGAAATCAGGTCAATAATGAAGACTTAATTTGCATGGGGCTCCGATGTAAATTCAGCTGTGTAATATTGCATATTCCTCAAAGAGGGGATTTTCATCTTTTTTAAGGAATATTGATATTGTTGCACAGTTGGATTTGAAGTTCTTTGATTTTCAGATCTCTAAACATTTCCAAGTATACGTCCAAACCCTTTTGTAATGACTCTATTATTATTGATGCTAAGCTATTTTCTTAGTCTTCTTAGAATTTGACTGTGGACCGTGAGTAAAAAACAGTGAATTGAACTGTTCCACTTCTCAGTGGGTGTTTTAGGAGAAGCCATAGTGGAAAAGAAGAAACACATTAGCCATTTTGTGCTTCTATGTGTGTTTGCTGAAAAGAATTGTCATGTAGACTATTTGGCCAAATAAAGCAAACATAAAATACAAAGCTTCAGATAACTTAAGGTATAAACTTATCAAAGAAATGTGAAATATGGTATGAACCAAAACAGATCACTAAAAATACCTATTGTTGCCAAAAAAAAAGGAAATCTCATCACTTGTATTAAATGTACATAATTGTGAAATGTTGTTTGGTTTAATATTTACTTCCAGACTGTAGGTTCTACTGTTCTTCAGAAAGTGAGCTGTTTTAAGACCAGTTAATGTAGGAGTGAAAGAAATAGTACACATTACAGTTATTGCAAAAATGACTCTGTGAAGGACAGGTAAAGCCTTCACATGCTGGTGTGTAGAGAATAGTTTGTTATGGTGGCAGAGCAACATCCTCATACTCTAAGTAACTTGGCTTCTTTTCATTGCAAAATAAATAAATGTGCTTATATAATAGTAATTTTATATTCTAAATCACAAATAAGTTTATGTATCCTGTACCTGATAACATCTCGGATTACTGTCTTACTGTCTTATTCTTCCAGTTGATGGTTCATGAATGCTGTTTCAACTCTTATCAATTTTCCAGAGTTTTCTGTTGTTTTTACAGTGTATCAGCCTTCTCCATCCTGCAAAAGCTATTTTCACCAATAATATTAACCATAATTTCTAGTTAAGCCAAAAATACTTTTTTTTCCTCCCCAGCTGACATTCCTGCTTTACTGGTGGTCTTTCAGCATCTTACCCTTCAACTCCATGCCAGAGAGGCTAGATGATTCTGGAAGTCAATGTTAGCTTATTTGAAGATTGATGATTAAGTGGACTCTTTAATTTACTTAGACAATTGTTTGTATCATCAAACCTTAACTATATTGATTGCTTGACAAATGGAATTTGTCATTTGGTTTTCGTGATTTGTCTCGGGAGCTGGATGATCAAAATTACAGACTGGGTGGTTGTGGTTTTTTATTTTTCAGGTAGGTGATAGTTATACAAAATAAGGCTTTCTTATCCTTGCAGACTTTCAGAAATATAGTTGTTCATCTCCTCCAGTGTATGTATAATAATAATAAAAATAATCTCTTCAGCTGTGAGACTGTATCTGGTGGGAATGCCTTCATGAATATTTATTTGGGCAAGCATTTGCTGTTCTTAAGCTTTCTGAAAACATTTGTGTGTTTGGTCAGATGAATTAGTCTAACTGAGAAAATGACAATAATAAAACCCAAAACAATGAAACGAACCAGAAAACTTTATTTATGAGATTGTTTGGTTTTTTGACGTTTCTAATAGGATAATTTTAGTCTTCATAATCTGCACCTTTTTTACATTCCACCTGCAGGGTTTTTTTCCTGACTTTTTTCTCCTTCCCTTGTTTTAACAAGAAAAACAAGGAAGATAAAGAATATAAAAGAGGAGGAGTACGTTTGCTTCAATTACCAATTATATCTTGAGGTTGTATTTCGAGATGATGTGTGGGGACAAGAGGAATGATGTTTTCCAATTTCATAAAGATTGAGCATCTTTACTACATCTTAACCATATCCAGTTCTGATGCTTGATGAAGGACAAAAGAATCAAGGACTCTGATCTTTTGTATATCGAGGATCTGCAGGAAAACTAGGGAAACCCACATCTCCATGCTCCTTCTGCAGAGTGTTGGCTTCAGGGAGAAAAATGAACAGTAGTACTTGTCTGGAAGTTGTGAACTGTAGCACTTCATGAACTTGAAGGTCCTCTTAGCAGTCTATATTTTCTGGAGCATATTCTTGTTTATGAGTCTTGACTTGTTTCAACTGAAAAGCACCCCTGCATGAAAACAGTATGAATAGCACGCTACTGTAAAAAAAAAAAAAAGAAATTATATAGCACCTGAGGTGCTATAGTTCTAAATTTTCTGGTTAGATTTCATTAGCGCTGTAGTTTAAAGATACGGAACAGTATGTGCATAAAAATAATAAATTATACTTTTAAGGAATCTCTCCTAGCCAGTAATGGATATTTGGAGAGAAGAAATGTATACAGAATAACACAAGTGAAATTGTCACATCAAGAGATCACACAGATGGCCTTCATGTTATTATAGAGGGTTAAAAAAAAAAAACAACCCAAAACTAAATGAAACCATGGTAGATCAGAGGGCATTCAAAATTACTTTTGCTGCCATTGTGGATGTGGCCACAACAGGTTCCAGCAGGATGTATAGAGATCACATGCCAAAACAGGAGACAGAAAAGGCAAAATAATTAAAAGACACAGTTCTGCTTCCAGATGGTGAGAACAGGATTCTAGTTCAGGTACTTTGTGATTTATTTAGAGTCTCTGAAAAGAACCTTCTGAAAAAATCTTTTTTTCTTTCAGTTATATAGAAAACATGAGAAGACAAACTTCTAACATTGTTTCTATGATTGTCTCCCTACTCTTATTGTTGGAACTAATATATAGTTCAAATGAGCCTGACTGGTTTCGTTTTCTATTTAAATTCTTCATTCTGCTCAGTTAGTATGGATCTATTTTTCTTTTTTGTCTAAATACAGCAAAAGATAGTAAGCTTATAACTGGAAAATTTTTGTGCATCTAACATGTTCATGCACACTAAGAATTTTCAACATCTTAAATCTGTGTGTGCTCAAGCCTCTTTTTGATTCCAGGTTCAACATGAACTAAGTTTTCACAGCAAGCTTCATTATTTTTTGTCACTTTCCAGTTTTACATATTTGTGCTTTCCTAGGTTAGAATATTGTTTCTTTCCAGAAGGGCATACATTTCTATTTGTGACATAGCAATAATTTCCATGGCAACAAATCATAGTATTATGAAGGTGAGCAAAATACATCTACAGAAGGCTGCCAGTGCTGGGGATGAAAGGTTGGGGAAAAGCACTCAATAATAGCAGGGCTATTAGAAAATTATAGGCAAAATAAAAAGCATTTTGTTTAAAGGTTCTCTGTTTTCATGTTGCTCAAGGATAAAACTGCATTTAAGGGAGATGTTCTGGAGCTGACTGAGTTGACTTCATAGGGATATGGACTAGCTCCTGACAGGACTCTGATAGCCCTAGCTCCTGCATATTTCTGAGAGGTTCTGAATAGCTTATTCAGGCAAAATTTTTACTGAACTCTCTAGGAGTTTTTCATTAATATAGATTCCCCTTTTCTAAGTTGGATATAGTTACATAAGTTTACCTTGTAAATGTGTAACTTGTATAAATGTGTTAAATGCTTGCTCAGGATTTTCAGATTTTGTTTCAT
The DNA here is from genome assembly GCA_013398155.1 of Pedionomus torquatus. Taxonomy (NCBI): domain Eukaryota; kingdom Metazoa; phylum Chordata; class Aves; order Charadriiformes; family Pedionomidae; genus Pedionomus; species Pedionomus torquatus. The sequence goes on from VZRU01011247.1 coordinate 240,082, forward strand.
CAAACATGTTAGACCCAGAATCGGTGTTTGTGATCTTGCCTGTGATGTTTTGAAACAGTTTTTCAATAACTGCTTTAAGTATAATAATAAAGTATTTCATCTAGACAATAGGACCTTATGCATATTAACTCCAATAGAAACAACTGTCTTATAGTATTTTAAAGGTTATTATATCTGCATTAAGTAAGCACTGTTTGTTTTCTTCCATATTGATTTTTCATTATGCTAAAGCTGAACATTATTTAAGAGAGGAGAGGAAGTTAAATCCTAATCTTATTAGCACTGATATGAAACGCATCGACTTCAATAGCATTTCAGTTTGTCCTGGGTCTGATGTGACTGAGAACAGATGTGGGCTCTCTTGGATTAGTTTTTCATCCTTATGACATAGTCATTTCGTTCTGGTTTAGATTTTTTATACATGTGACATGGTTTTGGCACGTGATGGATTGATCAAAGAGTAGACAAGACCAAGCCTATCTGATTATATATTTGCTTCATCTTTTGTACTGTAGTTGCATGGGGCCAAAGCCTGAGATCTCCGTTCATTTTGAGGGAGTCCTTTTTAAAATGGTTCTCAGCTGCCTTTATGTTTGTTAATGCAGCGACATTGAAAACAATAGAAATTTGCCTAATAAAAAAGGGTGGTTTAAATAGAGGGGTGTAAATCTGCTAGTTAAGTTCAGCTGGTAGGTTTCTACCCAGGTAATTAAAACCAGAGGCTAACCATGACCAGAAGAAGTAGGTTTCAGCTGTTTGGCTCAATGTTAAGCTTTTCTAAGCATTTCTGTGTTACTTTAGTCAAGGCATGTTGTTACTTTGTGCTAATTTTCCACATGAATCTCATCTTTAGTTTCTAATCTTTGTTGTAACTATTTTTTTTATGATTATTTTTTTGGTGTGTGTGTGTGAGAGAGAGGAACCAAATCAAAAAGAAACTTATTTACTTGTGTTACCAGTTGCTCAATAGAACAGAATCGTAGTCTTATGGGATTTGACCTGAGCTCAACCACAATAGTTTACAGTACTTTTGCAAATCAGTATTTTCAATGTAAGTACATACTGATACTTTAGGGGGAAAAAAGTCATAATGTGGTTTCTATAACTCTATTTCTCTAATGAAATGTAAGTATGTTGCCTTGGTAGATGAGGTTTATGTGATCTTTAATGGTATAAAACAGTTTGTTAAAATCCAAATAGCCTCATTTTTGACTCAGTTGCCAATTTTTGAAGACTTTCTGAATTTGTTCTTGTGGATCAGTTCCTTTCTTGTTGGTGCATAAAATAACTACAGTTGCCACAGAAGCTATTGTGCACATTGCTTGAGAAAATGTCTTTCATTATTCATTTGTTCTGGAAAAAGCAACAGCACTAGAGAGCCCTTATCCCTGTATGTAATAATCACATTGTTTCACTCATTCGTAGCTGGTGACTTTTCGAAATATTTTTGATCAATAGAAAGAAATGTAAAAAATCAGTAGATTGCAGCTTGTAGCTGGAATTGATAGATAGTTTAGGTGGCAGGCTTTGAACTCCCTTGGCAATCAGTAGTTGAAAGAAATTACCTTACTTCCATAGCTAGGATCTTCTGCCAAATTTACCCTGTTCACTTCTAAATCTCTCACATATTTTAAAGGATTAAAGTTAAAGATGAGATTAAAAACTTTCCTCTTGGCTTCAAAAAGAGAACAGAATTCTCTATACAAGCATAACTGACAACATCCCATGAGAAAAAAACAAAAAAAAACCCCAACATTAAAGATGTTTCCTCATCTCCTTAACTATTTATTTTCCTTTTTTTTTTTTTTTTTTTAACCTAGATGTCTCTTTACAATATGGTGTTGTTAGACCTTATACAAAGGTTATACTTTATGATTTGACATATGCTATTTTTCTTCCTTTGAACTCTTCTTTGAATCCTTAATTCTTAACAGTGTAGTTAATTCTACATGTTGTGGCAGAATTAATTGTGTTACCATAGCATCACTTTCCCCTAATAAATTTTCCACTGTGGGGATTTCAGCACTTCAAAGACAATGCAACATACCTTTTTGCTAACTAGATGATAAGGTTTCATCTATGCAATGGAGCCAATGATTATTTTTGAACCAACATATAATTATGAAGACACAGTGAGAGAACTTTCAACATGCTGACAAGTGGCAGAACTAAACGTCAGTAGAAATGTCACATTGGGGTGGAGGTTCAAAGTTAGCATCCAGTCTTCGACTCTGCAGCTGCTATAATTACACAACTCTGTAAATTGGAATCATTTATCCTCTGCCAACTGCAGTAATTAATTTTCTCTTCAATCAGTAGAGGGGGGATTGATCTTTCCTTTATGAAAATCTTTCTCACACGAATACTACTTTGCTCTTCTATGTTTCCAGTTCTGGAAATTTGTCCTTCTATACAACAGGCATTAAAGAGTGGAGTTGCAGCATCCTTGCCTGTGTGTTCTTGTCTGTGCGGCAGTGATGAAAGCCAAGATCCAAAGAGTGGAAGTTTTGTCGTGGTACAAAATTACTACGTGATTGTGGAATTAGGATGGCTTGTCTAGTAGCAAATGACAGCTGGTGATGCTCTCTTGACAGCCAAAGGTCTGCATGTAAAGACAGATATTTCTTCTATCTCAAGGCCTCTTGAAAATCTATGAAAATGATTCATGACTTCCACCTGGTTCATAGTGTGTGTTTCTGTTCTCACACTGCTCTTGTTCTTATAGAATCATAGAATGGTTAGAGCTGGAAGGGACCTTGAAGATCGAGTTCCAAGCCCCCTGCCATGGGCAGGGACACTTCCCACTAGGGCAGGTTGCTCAAAGCCCCATCCAGCCTGGCCTTAAACACCTCCAGGGATGGGGTAGCCACAACTTCTCTGGACAACCTGTTCCAGTGCATCACCACCCTCACAGGAAAGAATTTCTCCCTAATATCCAATCTCAATCTCCCCTCTTCCAATTTAAAACCGTTACCCCTTGTCCTATCACTACGCTTCCTGACAAAGAGTCCCTCTACTGTAGGCTCCCTTCAGATACTGGAAGGCTGTTAGAAGGTCTACCCTGGGCCTCTCTTTTCCAGGCTGAACAGCCCCATCTCTCTCAGCCTGTCCTCATAGGAGAGGTGCTCCATCCCTCTAATCATCTTCATGGCCTTATGCTGGATCTGTTCCAGCAGTTCCATGTTCTTTCTACATTGACTCTAGAGCTGGACATAGGACTCCAGGTGGGGTCTCACGAGCGCAGAGTCGAAGGGGAGAATTATCGCCTGCAACCTGCTGGTCACATTTCTTTTGATGCATCCCAGGGAATGGTTGGCTTTCTGGGCTCCTAATGTGCACAGCCATTCACTGCGCAGCCTGTATTTGTGCCTGGGATTGTCCCAGTTCTCTAAGTAATTGGCACTTGAGGAAGAAATCTTGGGGGGAAAAACCACAGTCAGAAAGCCAGAAACTTTTTCCTTAGAGGTCAATTTTAATCTGGAATGTAGCTTCTTTATGTTCTCTGGTTGCTATAAAAGAGCTGTTGCCACAGAGTTATTGCCTCATAGATATTATATAGGAGAGGAGTCCAGCCTACTATATAGGTTGTGTAGCATTACCAGGCTAACTGCTTTGCAGTTAAATGTAGAGGCTGTATGAAATTGTGAATAAGGAAACATCCTACGGTTCCACTGAATGTTCAGTGTTCCTGAAGGCCTGAGTGATTGTCTAGTCAGTGACAGCGAGTGTGTGATGGAGGTTTCGGTTGCTTCTAACCGAAAAGCTTTTATTATCACTACCCATCCTATGCTTGTCCACAGGAAATACGGAAGACTTCCATTTCACGCGTGAGGAATTTTCTCTTTTTGCATTGTTTTAAACACATTTTGCCTATTCACATGCTGCCTTGTTGTTTCTGGACCAGATCTTCCATTGCAGTAAAGCTGTTAGCATTTTTCTTACAGCCTGTTAGGTCCTGGTGAATGCTGAGGTGTAAGCGACTCTTAACTACTCTGAAGCTGTGTCAACATCACTGGGAATTTATGCTAGTGGATAGTGGACCAGCCTCAAGCTGCCACAGATTGCACACCTTAAATGGAAGGTGAAAAGCCAAGAGAAAGACTTTTATCCTCTCTTGGTATGTAAAGTTGTACTCTATATAGGCTAGTGATCCCCAAGTTCTCCTGGACCTCTCCTGAATTTGTTTTTGTGGTTTAGTGTTATCTTGAGTTAAGATACAGTGCAGGAAGGATCAGAGGTGAGGCATGATTCTCCATGTATCAGTATGAGGATGGGTCATTTAAAAGACTTGTCTTTAACTCTTTGCCAATGCCTGGTTTAGCATTTTCTATAGTCTTCTGCAAGTAATCCAGTGCTTCTGAAAGACTGTTTCCTGGCAAGTAAGAGTAGATAAAATTATAGGAATTGGAACACTTGTAAGAAGTAAAAGAAACATACCTTTTGCTTTTTCTCTTTCAGTCTATATAAATTAGATATTTATATGTTAGAACGTCTGTACATACAGTAAAAATGATAACCATTTGAGTAGAAATATATTTATTTTTTTTTTACCTTTTGATCATAAAGGAGAAGTGGGGGATTTCTCTCCAAAAAGAAACTCAATATATTCCAGTTTGAGATATTTGATAATCCTTCTTTGTATCAGAGTTTAACACAGTTAAAACACATCAAACACGATCAGGCTACATTTATCAGCAGAAAACAGCTCAAGTAAAACTATTAAAAATCCTTTGAATTTCAAAGGCAGAAATACAGCATGCTGCTTTGGTGTTTAACTTCATATGGTGATTCAGAATGATCTGCTTCCAGGCCTTGATCCTTGCATATTTATACTTGTTTTATTGGTGTTGGAGGTTTTGTTTGCATTTAATAATTATGCAGCTCAGAGTGGTTGTTGAATGCATTTCTGGAAGTTTTGTAAAAATCACTATTGGTTTGGACAGGCAAAGCCCACATATTGACAGTAGGCATGCATTTGAAATCAATACATTATTTGTATTTGGGAAGCCTGGAGCAAAATCCTCAGGTGGGGTAAATCACCATAACTCCTTTGACTTCCATGAGACAGTTGATTTTCACCAGCTGGGAATCAAGACTTTGTTTTAGTTTCCCATTTGACTAAACTGAGCCAAAAGCAAAGGAAATGTTTTATAGATACATTTTTTTTTTTTTCTGAGAGAGAAATTAAAAGGGGGGAGGAATCTGAGTGGGGATCATAGTAAATGAGCATCTCTGAGTGGAACAAAGGAATAGAAGAGAGGGGCTAATTGTTTAATTAGTAAATGTCTGCTTGGTTAATGACATATTAATGAGTTTTTAAGACAGTCATATCATTTACCATAAAAGACCCATGTGCGTATCCCTGGATGTACTGTATAATTAAGTAATGTGACCCATAGGACTTCATAATTTAAAAACCTGTCAGCTGTCTTATGTTTGGTAGCAGATGAGTAAGCTCAGGAGGGGCTCACCAAGAGGACTCAGGCATTTAGGTCCAAAATATCTCCCTGTATAAAATCTGTTAATCTATCAGTAGTATCTGTGCATAAAGATAACATAGATTAGGATTTGTCCAGCAGTCCATTGAGTTAACAGAAAAGTTGTTTCTAGGAGGTGGTGAATCCCACAGGCTTCTCCCTTTCAGCTCAATTCCATCACGTATTGGAACTGAACAAGCAAAGTTCTTGTTCAAGGTATGGCCCTGAGCTGAGATGTGAGATTTACTAACACTGATGAATTCATGCTGTTCTTTAAATACTTTGTCTCTGCCATTAGGAACTTATTCCTGGTCATAGATGTGCTAACAAAATGTACTATACTTCTAAAGAATTCTGACTATGCCAACAATGTATATGCATTTAAAAATTTTCTTCCCTACTTTTCCCCTGCCTCGCTTTAGGGCAGTGGTAGGTGTTTGTTTTTAATCACAAAATATATAGAATCACAGAATCATAGAATGATTAGAGTTGGAAGGGACCATAAAAATCATTGAGTTCCATGCCCCTTGCCATGGGCAGGGACACCTCCCACTAGACCAGGTTGCTCAAAGCCCTATCCAGCCTGGCCTTAAACACCTCCAGGGATGGGGCATCCACAGCTTCTCTGGGCAACCTGTTCCAGTGTCTCACCACCCTCACAGGAAAGAATTTCTTCCTAATATCCCATCTAAATCTCCCCTCTTCCAATTTAAAACCGTTACCCCTTGTCCTATCACTACGCTTCCTGACAAAGAGTCCCTCTCCTGCTCTCCTGCAGGCTCCCTTCAGATACTGGAAGGCTGCTATAAGGTCTCCCCTGGGCCTTCTCTTTTCCAGGCTGAACAGCCCTATCTCTCTTAGCCTGTCCTCATAGGAGAGGTGCTCCATCCCTCTAATCATCTTCATGGCCTTATGCTGGATCTGTTCCAGCAGTTCCATGTCCTTTCTACATTGAATGCAGCCATCCAGCCAGTTGCTTATCCTCCAAGTGGTCCCTCCATCGGACCCATGACTTTCCAATCTGGTGACTAAGATGTCATGTGGGACAGTGTCAAATGCTTTGTTTAATTCCAGGGAGATGACATCCATTGCTCTGCCTTTGTCCACCAAGTTTGTGGCTGTATAGTAGAGGGCATCAGATTTGTCAGGCAGGATTTGCCCTTGGTGAAGCCATGTTGGCTGTCTCAAATCACTTCCTTATTTTCCATGTGCCTTAGCAAAGATTCCAGGAGAATCTTCTCTGTGATCTTGCCAGGCACAGAGGTGAGGCTGACTGGCCTATAGTTTCCTGGGTCGTCTTTTTTCCCTTTTTTGAATATTGGGGTTATGTTCCCCTTTTTCACATCTGCTGGAATTCCACCAGATTGTCACAATTTCTCAAATATGATGGAAGGCAGCTTAGCAACTTGCTCTGCCAGCTCCTTCAGGACCTGTGGATTGATTTCATCAGGTCCCATGGATTTATACACCTTCAGGTTCCTCAGGTGGTCTCAAACCTGATCTTCATGTACCATGGGCAGTTCTCCATTCTCAGAGCCCCTGCTTTTTCCTTCCAAGACTTGAGCAGTGCGGTTAGAGCCCTTGCCAGTGAAGACTGAGGCAAAAAAAGTCATTCAGTACCTCAGCCTTATCCATGCCCTGGGTGGCCAAGTCTCCCATTTCCTTGTGGAGAGGGCCCGAAGACTCCCTAGTCTTGCCTTTTATACTTCACCCTTTTAATATTTAATTACTGCTTAGTGGAGTGTTGCAGCAAGTCCCTTGCTGCTTATATTCCTGTAGCTTAAAAACTAAAGGATTGTAAACTGCTCCCCTTTGCCTTCCAAGAAGCATGCAAATGTCAAGATCTCTCATCAATGTGTATCTCTAGATATATCTTTGTGTATCATAGAATGGTTAGAGTTTAAATGGATCTTAAAGATGGAGTTCCAACCCCCCTGCCATAGGCAGGGACACCTCCTGCTAGACCAGGTTGCTCAAAGCCCCATCCAGCCTGGCCTTGAACATCTCCAGGGATGGGGCATCCACAACTTCTCTGGGCAACCTGTTCCAGTGCCTCTCCACCCTCACAGTAAAGAATTTCTTCCTAAGATCCAATCTGAATCTCCCCTCTTCCTGTTTAAAACCATTACCCCTTGTTCTGTCACTACGCTTCCTGACAGAGTCCCTCTCCTGCTCTCCTGTAGGCTCCCTTCAGATACTGGAAGGCTGCTATAATATGTGTCACTGTCTCAGTGTGTATATCTATCTATATATAACCTCTTACATAAATATACTTCACAGCTGGGGTCCAGATTTGAAGGCTGTCAGTTTGAGGTGAGCTTCAGGTGTCTTGGTCTCAAGTTTATGATCTCTTTCAGAACTGTCTTAAGCCATTGAAAGACCACGGGCGAAGTACCCATGTGTTATGCAGAGAACACTAATTGCACATCTAGTTGATCTGAACATGCAGATTCAATGTAGATCAATTATAAAGCATGTATAGTTAATCTGATATGTCTGATAGATTTCTAGGCACAGGTGATGAAGACCCTCTTAAATGTTGGATTTAGGGCCTGTCTTTTTTTTGTGCATCATACAGTGATGGAGAACTTTCATAATTTCTGCTTCCTTTCCTCAGCAGTTTTTAACACGGTTGCAGGACCATTATCTCTGGGATTGCAGGCTTTTAATGTAGATACAGCATTCATAGCCATGGATAGGTGTGACTTGGCTGTACTGTTGTATTAGCTATTTGGAGTTTGGCCCTAAAGAGAGTATGGACATGCTGAGAAAGTCCTTTGGGTGCTGGAATACATGCTTAGTAATTACAAAAATGTGTGTGGGGAAAAACATTAACGAAGATTGAGGCCATTTTTTATTTCCTGGTATTAAATTTTCATTATTTCCCACCACCCCCCTTGCCCCAGTTCATCCTTTTCAACTATTTTAGTTCACAGGGCACTTGTGGCAAAATATTGTAAGCATAGTTTAAGAAAATGATCCAAACCTGTGCCTGGAACAAACTTGCTAAAAGCTTTTTCTGGTGTTCATAACAATAAATACACTTATGTGACAAAACATAATTACAGGAGTTGCAGAAGGAGACTTATGGTAAGCCACAGTTCTCAAAGTAGTTGGGAATTGGATGTTTTTTGAGGTTTCCCTTTCTAGGAGATCCCTTCTAGTATCTTCAGGTTTGGCAATGAAACAGAAATAGATAAAAGAGCTGAGCTGTATGAATCAGATGTAAACAGGTTAACTAAGGGATTATCCCTTCTTCATAAAAACAAATCAAGAAAATCAAAAATGGCACTACCTTAGCAGTAGGGATGACTGAGAAGACAGCAGAAGCAGCTGATTGCATCACTTATTTGAGTCACTACTGACTCAGAGTCATTCTTCTATTTTATTGTTACCTTCTGGATTGTTCTTTTAGAAAGACATTGCTTTGTCTTAATTATTTTTGTTAAACAATCTTTTGCAAGCAGATAGCAGGCTGTTTGACAGAGAGTAGTGTTCAAAGTATGGGCCTTCCCCAAAGATGGGTATTGAGCATCACATATAACTCTCATCTCATATAACTTAAATCTATGCTCAAGCAGAAATTGGAGACCACCCACTATAGTACCTGTCCCAAGTACATGGTATAGAGGCCACGTTAAAAATTTATAAGGTCTATATGATTTCTTTCTTTTCTTTTTTCTTTTTTTTTCTTTTTTTCTTTTTACTCCAATTTCTTTTTGGCAATGGTAAGTGAAGTATCACTGTTCCTGATAGATGAAGTTTGAGAGCAGATATTACACACTAAGGGCTTAATTCTGATCTCCCCTCTGTGTGTGTGTGTATCATTAATGATTCATTGCATATTTTGAATAATAATCTGTCTGCATAGTGGAGGGCAGAACATAGTCCTAGGAGACTATTGCATGTGTGATGCATTAGGAATTATATTGATAATGGGTAACTTATTAAAGTAACTGTCTTGAGTTAAGTCACCGTTGGGGTGTATGTGTGTACATTTATCTGAAAATTAGGGGAAATTTAAAAGTGATCTTAGAAAAGGGAAAGAGACTGTAGAAATACTAACTTAAGGGGAAGCTGCTTTTTTTTTTTTTTTTTTTTTTANAGTGTGTTTTTTTTTTTTTTTTTTTTTTTTTACGGTCATTGAGCGTGACCTTCTACTCCCAAGTTAATAACATTTGAGCAAAGCTAGCAAAATGTATTTGTTTGCCTATTCTAGTTGCTTTAGATTCTTTTAGGTGTTTAAAGGTAATCTTCCCCTTGTAAAATCACTGTGAAAATTAAGTGACATTGGCAACAATCTGCTTTCCTGAAATAAGTATAATGAAAAATGAATAATATCTTATTTGCCTATAAAATGGACTACTACATAAGAGAGCAAGCAGAACTTTGGAAGGTTACTACACATGATCTGTACACAGATGTGTACACAGTCACTATTTTATGTATATGCATATATGATTTGCACAGACTATAAAAATGTTTCTCCTCTTATTTTTTTTCTTTTTCTTCTTCCTCTTGCTTTCAACACCTCTAAGTATAGCTGACTTGTTAGCTTTGGGTTGAGTTACAATGAGGTAGACCCTCAGCTGGGGACTATTGTATGTACTGTGTAGCCTATCAGCCTCTTAAAAGAGCGTGCTAATGAGGTGTTATTCTGCATTCTATTTTACTTTTAATGTATTTCAGCATCCTATGGTTATGTATATTATCGTATTAAGACTGATACCTATTACGATTATGCAATGCAAAGCTTCAGAATGAAATCCTGGCATGACTGAGGCCAGGTCACACTCTCAGGTTAGGAAAATAAAAAATTACAGCTTTAATAACAGTATTAATTCCCTGTATTCTAAACATGCAGAAAAATCTATGCTTAAAAGAAATTGCTATTTCTAAAATATCTTCCATTTTCCAGCTCTTTCTGTAAGAAAACCTTGACAGCCTACTTCAGGAATGTATCAGGATTGCCATGTCCAAATTGGAAAGTGAAGATTTTTCTCAACTTCTCCATGCTGATGACAGACACTGAGAATGAAGGAAAACAGAGAATGAGACAGAAGTGCAAAATGCAGTGACTGTTGGCCTCTTAACCAGAAATCCGTGCCTCCTATTCTCTAACCTCTTCTCAAACACCGGTAGAAATATGTTACTTTAAAAAAAAAACAAACTTTGGCATATGGGAAATTGGATTTGTTCCAATAACGCACGTGTACCTCGAAGACTAGCTAGCCAGGAGTAGGAGTATTGTAGTTAATGTTGCTAGTAATTGCTTGAAGAATGCATGTGAGGAAGTGCTTTGCTTGAATAAAGACACGGAGTCAGGCTTTGGCATTCTTACTGACCGGATGCACCCTGAAAAAAATAGTCTGTAGTAACGCAGGGAGATTTTGTTGCTCTAGTGCTCTCCTTTTCTAGTTCACTTTCTCTTTTGGGACTATTGGGGATAAATAGTCCACACAGGTATGTGTGGATGAATTAGATTTACTTCTAGTGTATCTTATTGTTGTTATGTGTACAATATGCAAGGATAATAACAGAAAAGCAAAAAGAAAAGCAATTGTGTATATGCTGTAGTAGATGCAGTGTTGTCTGTGCTGGGAGGAAGGAGGGAGGGTTATTTGATCTGTGTTTTAAGGGAAAGTGATACTGTGAAGTTGTCTAACTTTGTAAGCTTTTCCTTTGAGGGAGATATGTGTGCAATCTGCATACTTGGCTAGCTCTTTGATGATAAATTTGGACTCAGTTTTTAGTCAACTACAAGAAGGTGCCAAAAGCATTGGCATCTGTTTTAGAAAATTGGCAGAGTTTCCTTGGCTGCAAATTTCTTTATCCTGTCTCATTACTTTACTCCTATCAGCTTTTACCTGCATGAAGAAAGACCAAAAGAAAAAGGCAAGAAAACCCTTTAAAACTTAAGTAGCTATTACAACAACAGAGCCTAAACTACTCAGGGTGAAGATTGTATAATTTCCACTCTTTACACATACTAGGTGCAATCAAACAACTTGAAGCAATAACACAGGAGGAAATATGTTTTACATAACTTGACTTCCAAATAGCGATTATCCCTTCAAGGCTATTTGTTTTCCCATGAATCCTGCTGATTATAGGCTCTATGTTAAACCTGTTTCAGATGATAACCTAACTAAACCCTGGCTTCTGTTACACTAACCAAATTATGGATGCTATGAATGAGCAGGAATTATGGGTTTCTCCTGCATGCAGAAATGTTGTCTTAAACGAACCAGTGCTTTGATACCGGGCACTAGTTTCATGAGATCACAAAAGATGAGGTGAAACTCCAGTAGCTTAAAATCAGTAGCAGAAATCTTGTTGACTTTAGCACAGCCAAGTTGCCACTTATAATGTTTCTGCTGGTCTGCTGGTTGACTACATGTGATCTAAGATCCTAAGAACTACTGGTTTTGTTTTATGGTAAACTGGTTCATGGTGGTTGTACATTTGGGTTGGTTTGTTGGGTTTTCTGTGTTTTGTTGTTTTTCTTTTTTTTTTCCCCCCAGATTTCATTTGATTGCTTTAAAATTATGAGGTAGTCATATTCTGTTCTGATTTAAGTGAAAAATAAATACTGTTCTTAATTTATAATTCATCATCTAAGGAGATCTGAAATCAACTAAGCAGATCTGAAATCATGAGATCCTAGAAAGCTGACGAGAATCTTGCCTCTGTCTTTTGTAATAACGTATAGTTCCAAGGGAAATTACATTCCCATTTCATGCTTGTTGCTGCTGTGTTTGGGCTGGCAGAGACTAAGTGTTTCTAGGAGAAGAAATATTTCAGTTTTACATGTAAACTATTTGTTTTGCTTGTAGGGCTGCCACTGCAAAGCAGCTTGGGTTCTTAGTGCAGGTATTAACAACCGTTACTGAGTCTAAATGAAAGGTGCTTCTTGACTGGATCTCCTTTTGGTGAGAGCCCAAATCCCTCTTTAACTGGGTTTCTTAAACCTATCTCAGCTCTAACAGGTATGAGGTCTTCTTCCTAATTGCTCTTCATTCTGCCCTTTCCCTCTTTCTGTTCCTAGAATAGAAACTGATTCCACCCTATCTCCAGCTCACACTGCCTCTGTCAAATATGTGAATCCACAGATGGATAATATTAAATTTTGTGGTAAAGAAGGAGCAAGCTTGGTTTACTAGATTGCCATGTACAGAAAACCTTTTTGCTGTATGTGATTCCAATGGTATTTTAACATGAAGAAACAGCCATACTTTTTGCTCTCATAGTAGAGGCATGGTGAATGGTGAGAGTATAAATCTGGCTTCTGTGAGGCATCTAGTTGTGATGATTTTTCCCCTCTCCCTCTCCCTCTCCCTCTCCC
>VZRU01011247.1:252941-268565 GCA_013398155.1 Pedionomus torquatus
TCTCCCTCTCCCTCTCCCTCTCCCTCTCCCTTCTCTTTTTTCCCTCTTATCCCTGGTGTGGTAACACTTTATCAGCTGGCTATCGTCTTGTGTGACAAATTATAGAAACAACATGGACGGAGGAACCAAAGAATTACTGATCTGTTGCTATTTGAGATGGCAGAACAGTAAAGAAATTATTTACAAAGGTTGTCAGGAAAAAGGTCCAAATGAGAATTTGTGAATTGCTAATTTTTTATATTTAGGCATTGTGTGAGGAATTAAGAAAGGTCAGGGAGGATTTTGTTACAAATGTTGTGGGGTTTTATGTGCTTCTGTAATCAGAGGAAAATAAATAAATTTCATGTGAATCAACGCAACACAAATTGCAAATATTACAGTCTTCTACCATAGATGTTTCAAGGAATATCTTATTTTAAAACTGCTTGTGAAAATTATTTGAATATTTACAAGGGTGTAATACATATATGTAAAGAAAATCATGATTATTTAAAAAGGATATTGTTAATATAAACAAGGGCTTCATTTATATTAAAATGCTGTGTCAGTACATAGATGCCCCTGTAGTTTTCACTTTCAATATTTACAATTTATGCCTCTTCATCAAAACAAATTTGTGTTTCATAATAAGGAATGCTGAAAAAATCAGAAGGTTCTGAAGGTGTATGTTACATGTTTTGTTCCTCATACTTTGAAACCTCAAAGATGTATCTTGCAATCATTTAATAATCACTACTAGATTCACTTCCCACAGCAATTGCTGTAGAACATCTATCTTGTGGTAGTGTCCTAGATATAACTCATTAGAGCAGCTCTGCAGTAAGGAAGAAATCTTAAGGAGTCAAAGGATCATAATTCATGCCTTCTGCAGTACAAATGGCCTGCCAGGTGATTTAAGGACTTGGAACTGTGCAGTTTAACTTGGCTAGGGTAGTAAGATAAAGCCCTCAATTCTGCATATTTGCTGGCATTTGCTCTCACTGAATTCCTAAGTGGTACTGGATATGCTTAATACCTTCTGACAAGTTGTGTGTATACCTTTATTGTACCAAAATGCCATTGGCTTTCCCAACAGTTTGGCTTGATAAAGGATTGGATAAATTTGTCTCCCATGCCACTTGCCTGTTAGTAGAAATGATATTTGTGTCCTTCAGGAATGAAAGTATGATATTGCAAGTTAAATACTTAAACATTTGAAATATACACATGGGAAACGCTTATGTCTTCTTGTAATTGCAAGTCACTTTAGTGACTTTACCTCTCATCCAGCTTCTACTAGAGGTAGAGCCAGGGGACTAGAATAAGAAGTTTGTTGCCAGATGTATGTGTAGCAGTTAAAAGGTTTATTCTACTTACTGAATTTTATTTCTTGAATGAAAATTGTTTATGCTTAGGCTGTATAATAACTGGTAATAACTTGATATTAAGTAGCTACTGGTACTGTACTCGTGAAAGGGAAAAAATTGATTAGCTGTTGTTTCCTGCTGTGCATACAGATATCCGCTTGTGAGTGGAAGATTGAGATGGATGCCCCTTTTGTGGGCATAAGAATCCTTGGCTTGCATGTTTCTGGAACACAGTGGGGAGGAAAATTTTGATGCTTTAGTTTGTGGGGCATTTCCAGTATTTTAGTTTACTAGTTCTATGGGGGTTTTGTTTGTTTGTTACTCTGTTTTTATACATATAAAATGTATTTCTGTATTCCTTTGAAGTATTACTGAAAGTTTCTCAATGGGCTGAATGATCTGCAAAGATGTTCAGAGAGATTTTATACAATCTTTTTAAAGCCATAAATACATACACAAGTCTGGAGTGTAGAATGTAGTGATAGAATGGTCATAGAATCATATAACGGTTAGAGTCAGAAAGGACCTTAAAGATTGAGTTCCAACCCCCCTGCTATGGGCAGGGACATCTCCTCCTGCTAGACCAGGTTGCTCAAAGCCCCATCCAGCCTGGCCTTGAACACCTCCAGGGAAGGGGCATCCACAACTTCTCTGGGCAACGTGTTCCAGTGTCTCGCCACCCTCGGATAAAGAATTTCTTTCTAGTATCTAACCTAAATCTCCCCTCTTTCAGTTTAAAATTGTTACTCTCTGATAGAGCCCCTCCCCATCTTTCCTGCAGGCCCTCTTTAGCCTTCCCCAGAGCCTTCTCTTCTCCAGGCTGAACAACCCCAGCTCTCTCAGCCTGTCTCTATAGGAGAGGTGCTTCAGACCTCTGACCATCCTCATGGTCATCCTGTGGACTTGCTCCAAAGGGTCCATATCTTTCTTATGTTGGGGATGAGCTAGATGCAGTACTCCAGGTGGGGTCTCACCAGAGAGGAGGGACAGAATCATCTCTCTGGACCTGCTGGCAACACTTCTTTCAATGCAGCCCTCAGGCTGCTCTCAATGCATTGTCCACTCAGCCTGTATTTGTGCTTGGGGTTGTCCCAAACCATGTGCAGGACCTTGTNGCCACCCTCGGATAAAGAATTTCTTTCTAGTATCTAACCTAAATCTCCCCTCTTTCAGTTTAAAATTGTTACTCTCTGATAGAGCCCCTCCCCATCTTTCCTGCAGGCCCTCTTTAGCCTTCCCCAGAGCCTTCTCTTCTCCAGGCTGAACAACCCCAGCTCTCTCAGCCTGTCTCTATAGGAGAGGTGCTTCAGACCTCTGACCATCCTCATGGTCATCCTGTGGACTTGCTCCAAAGGGTCCATATCTTTCTTATGTTGGGGATGAGCTAGATGCAGTACTCCAGGTGGGGTCTCACCAGAGAGGAGGGACAGAATCATCTCTCTGGACCTGCTGGCAACACTTCTTTCAATGCAGCCCTGGGCCTGGTTGGTTTTCTGGGCTGTGACCACACATTGCCAGCTCATGCTGAGCTTCTCATCAACTAACACTACCAAGTCCTCGTCCTCAGGCTGCTCTCAATGCATTGTCCACTCAGCCTGTATTTGTGCTTGGGGTTGTCCCAAACCATGTGCAGGACCTTGTACTTGGCCTTGTTGAACTTTGTGAGGTTCTCATATGCCCATCTCTCAAGCCTATCCGGACCCCTCTGGATGGCATGTTGACAGCACCATGCAGCTTGGTGTCATCAGGAAACTTGCTGATGATGCACTTGATCCTACTGTCCATGTCACCACCAAAGATGTTAAATAATGCTGACCCCTGAGGAATGCCACTGGTCACTGCTCATGACTCGGACATTGAGTCATCAACCGCAACTCTTGAGTGTGGCCATCCAGCCAGTTCCTTATCCATCCAGTTGTCCGTCTATCAAATTAATGTCTCTCCAATTTAAAGACAAAAGTGTCGTGCAGGACAGTTTCAAATGCTTTGCAGAAGTCCAGATAGATCATGTAAGTTGCCTTTCCCTTATGCACCAGTACTATAATACCATTGCAGAAGGCCACCAAATTTGTCAGATGTGATTTTCCCTTAGTGAAGCTATATTGGCTTCACCAATCACTTCCTTATTTTCCATGTTCGTGTCTTAACATGGTCTCTAGTATGACTTCCTCGATGATCTTGCTGGGCACAGAGGTGAGACTGAATAGCCTGTTGTCCTCTGGCTCTTCGTTTTTTCCCATTTTAAAAATGGGGGTTATATTTCCCCTTTTCCATTCAGCAGGAACTTCACCAAACTGCCACGACTTCTCAAATATGATGGATAGTGTCTTGGAAACTTCATCTGCCAGTTCCCTTGGGACCTGCAGATAAACCTTGTCAGGTCCCATGGAGTTGTGTACCTTCAGGTTCCTTACATGGTATCGAACCCGGTCTTCTCCTACAGTTGGTTCCTTATTCTCCCAGTCCCTGCCTTTGCCTTCTGCCACTTGGCCAGTGTGGCTAAACTGCTTGCCAGCGAAGACTGAGGCAAAAAAGTCATTGATTACTTCAGCCTTGTCCATATCCCAGGTGACCATTTCTCCTATTTCCTTTCAGAGATGACCTGCATTTTCCCTAGTCTTCCTTTTGTCCCTGGCATACCTACAGAAATTTCTCTTCTACCCTCTATAGGCTTTTGTTTGGGTTTCTCCAGGAGCTCCTTGTTCATCCATGCAGGCCTCCTGGTGGTTTTGCCTGACTTCCTCTTCTTTGGAATGCATCAATCCTGAGCTTGGAGGAGGTGATCCTTGAATATTAACCAGCTTTTTGGGCCCCTCTTCCCTCTAGGGCTATATCCCATGGTACTCTGCTGAGTGGATCCCTCTGAAGTGGCCAAAGTCCACTCTCCTGAGGTCCAGGGCAGCGAGCTTACTGTGTGTCCTCCTTGCTTCCTGAAGGATCATGAACTCTGCCATCTCAGTCATAATAGTTTTGCGTTTTTTCTTTGGAGTCGTTTTTATGTTTGGTTAGGTTGTTTGTGTTTTGGTGGTAGGGGGTTTGTGTGTGTTTCTTCTGGTGTGTGGTGGGTTGGTTTTTTTTGTTCTGGTTTGGGTTTTTGTGTTGTTTTGGTTTGTCGTTTTGGGGTTTGCTGATTTTTTGTTTGTTTGGTGTTTTTTGTTGTTGTTTGTTTGTTGTTGTTGTTTGTTTGGGTTTTTTTTTTGAGAAGTACACCTACATAGTTTAAATGCTGCCTTTCAAGACTATTGGCACCCAAATACCACGTGTTTAAAGTGGTAGGTCTTCATTTTTGTTCATTCTAGCTACAACACAGAGTTGAGGAAAGAGGTGGAAACTCTACACTCTTTCCCTAGATTTCATAAAGTGATATTTGATGCTCAGTGCACAATTCCTTCCCTCTTCTTTCACTCCCCGCACCCCACCCCNCTGTTTCTTAAGACAGAATTACTAAGAAGAGAGTTTTGTGTCAGGAAGGTCAAGGTATTGAACTTTAGAAGGTATCAATTGCAATTGGACAGCAGCCCAGTAGGAGGATCTCTTAATGCAATGGAATAAGAAACTTACTTTTTAGTCTGCTTAAAGGTAATACTTTAAAATATGTGCTTCAAGGAATGAGTCTTTGATTTAGAATATTTTGTCTCCTGCTTTTCTGAGCACACAGGCCTTAGATCTTTCTATGATTAAACTATTTTTAGCAGATGAGAATTCTTCTGAATTCAATTACAGTTTCTTTTGTATTTAACCCTACCTCAGCTGAGGAAGGGGACTTTTCTTCTGCTAGCTTTTTGGTGTGTTTGCTGGATTCTGTGTCACTTTGCAATAAAGATGAACAAGGGACGTTCTTAGTGATAGCTAGAAATTGTCTGAAAGTCAGAAGCCTGGAAATGGTCCTTGTTCACTTGATTAGTCAGGCTGGGATAGCTGTTGAAGCAGGAACTCTGCAGTCACAGCAGAACTGACAGAACAAAAAGTGGAGGTGCTGGTCTCTTGAAAGCAAAAAAAGCAAGTTTTCTTAGAAAAGCGCTCTCCATTGTTTTCTTCTCACATTCATGGTCTGTGTTTTAGTTGCATATTTAATTGTTCTATAGTCATATGGTTGCTCACTGAAAGGAATTAAATTTGTTTAAGAAGCACATGTGGATAGAAATAACTAATAGGAAACAACTAAAAATTGTTAAAAAAATCTGAAAGCTAGTATTGTCTTATAGACGTTTGTCTGTTGCCCCTAAAAAACCCCCAAAAAGCTACCAAATAAAAATATTAAATGAAATGAAAGTAGTGAATTTTAAAGGAATGCAGTCAATATAACAATCTAAATCTTTAAACAAGGACTGACCTGTATTTTGTATATAACTAAGCTGGTTAATTGAAGCTGGTATTCCTCTGTCCCAAGGAAAGGTGGACACTTCAGTAGTGGATGTGTCTTCTGCTTTTCAACTCTAGATATTATTGCACAATCATGCTTTTATGCCCAAAGTTATAGGGGGAGATATCATTGCTGTCTTTCTGTGTCAGGAAATTAAAAAAGCAAGAAGAAGAGAAGAGCATCATTGGATAAGACTAAATGGGTATAAACCAGCATTATTTTCATTAGGATGGAAAATAGAACAAAGTATCTGCTCAGTCTGAGAAATGAGGTTCTGGAATATCTTGCTGATGGGAGGAGTGAGAGTGGGGTAAAAAACCTCCCAAACTCTATAACTCCTTTCATGATTGAACATTAAAAATTTATGATAGCATTGATATAATGCCTGGACATAGGCTTCAGTTGTCTGGCTTAGCAGCTGGGGTTGGTCTTGGTGGCCTAGAAGATGCCATCCAGTACAATACTCCTATGACTCATTCCAGTGAAACCACTGAATATGTTGGTATTCACTGGATCTCCATGTTGTCAGTGAGAGGTTAGTAATGTACAGCATTTAGAAGATGCTCTATTGAAAATAGTTATGTAGACTGAATGCTAAAAATAAATGAAAGAAACTTTCCAATTTCAAGTGTAACAAATCAGGGGGTGGTTTGTTTGTTTTTTGGTTTTTGTTTTTTCCCCACTTTTCTTTCCAGAACTTAGAATAACAGAGGGAGGAGGGAAGTGAGGGAACCCAAACCTTGAAGCTGTGACCTGCATGTGTCTGAGTGTTAATACAATACTAAGATATCAGACATGAAATGGTGATTATCTTCTTAACGTCTATTCACTTAAAGAAATACGAAATGCTGTAATTTGAATGACAGCTCTTATCCCTGGAATATTATTCTCTCTCTTAAGCTTTGATTAGATACATCATGTGCCATTAAATTCCACTACATGACATTTGATTTCTATGAAGTAATAATGCCATATGTTAAAGTTAAACCTTAAAAACATTAAAATGAAGATATTTTAACCTGCATTAAGAACATACATAGCTAGCCATAAAGCTTTTATCTCCCCTTGAGATAAATACTGAAACACTTAAACAGGCACGATAGATTCCTATAATGAACTACATTTATTTATTTTTTTTTTAATAGCAGGCTTGATAATGTTATACTGTAAAGAAAGTGACTTGCTATAAGAAAATAGAGAAATTTTAAGCACCTTCCTGTCATCTGACAATCCTCAGGGACCCCCTCTGCTGCTTTTAAGTCTTTTTGGTTTTGGCCAACTGCCAAAATCCACTTTAATCTGAAATAGTTTAAAGATTTAGGGTTTGATCCAAAGTCCATTGAAGTCAGTGAAGATTTTCAGTACCTTCAATAGGTTGAAAAGGCTGTTGAAGCACACTGAAGGCTGACAGTTTGTTTACTCTGGGGATACTGTTATTTATGTAGGTTAAGAGTGATTATAGGTAGCAGTGGGACAAACCTTGCAATACTTAGGTAATTCCTATTTAGGCTGAACTCCAAGTCATGGATAAAGATGGAAATATTCTACTTTGTTCTTTAATTAGCAACAATAACCAAAGGCGTAGATCTCTAATTTCTCATTAGCTATTGGTAGGTTAGGCCAGGTAAAAAAGCAGATATGGGGGGAAATGTGTTTTGGTTTTAAATGCTTGTCCCCAAGAAGTGATGTTTAGAGGATTATGGCATTCATTTCCTTGCCTAATAAGGTTTTATGCCATACCCTTAAGCAGATTTCTGAAGTGTCTTTAGGAACAGTTTGTAACAACAATAGCCTGACTCTCCTTTCTTTCCCCATTGGGGCAGCTGGTACTCTGCTTTTTTAAATTGTATTTATTTTCTTGTTTGCCCAATTTTCTCCTCTGCCAGTGGGCTAGCGCACAGAAGCCAGTGTCAAGCCTGTTGTTGCACTCGTTGCCCTTTTATTTTGACAGCAGGGAAGGTAAGAAGAGGATGCCCAGTGGTTCTGAGGCAGGATGGACAGGAAGAGCCTTTATTTTTTCTATTGAAGTAGTGGCTTCTTCTCAAGTTCCCAAGTCACTCCAGTGCTCCACCCTTTTCAGTCCCTCACTATGTCTGGAAAATTCTTTATCTAAACCATTAAAAAAAAAAAAAAAAAAAACTCTTGTCCAGCTTCTTCCCNGGTGTGTGTGGGGGGAAGTCTGTAAAGGAAATACTGTGAAAACCTTCCATTCAAATAAGCTTGTGTTTTACAATTTGCTTTTTTGAAAAGATGTTTAAAAAAAAAAACAAACAACAAAAAACAATTAAAACTGTACTGGAAAATTTCAGGTCAGATTCTAGTTGAAATCCTAGTATCTCCTAAATCATTCTTTCACCTGTGCTACTCATGACAATCTTCACCTTAACAGCTTTGGATTGATAGTCTGACTAAACTGTGCTGTCTATTTGCTGTAGCTTCTCAGCAAAGTGAAATCAGGCTTATGTGATTTTATTTTTCTGTTTTTAAAATAGTACATAGTGGAACCTGTCCTACCAATAGTTCTGTACTTTTCCAAACCGCCTCAAAGACCTGTCAATTATCACTTGATTCTATTCTTCTATTTAGAAACATCATCCTTTAATTGCACAGAAGTGTCTGAAATGAGAGGAGTTACTCAATTTGGTGCTGACTTTGACTGTGGCATACAATCAAGAATCTTCAACAGTTTCTCATTGTTTTAAAATAGGACTTTTTAGTTTTTCATGTTTATTCATTCTCTGCTGTAGACAGTAACATCAATACCACTAATCACAGAAATGTTAGAATTGGAAGGAACCTCTAGAAACCATCTAGTCCAACTGCCCTGCTAAATCAGGATTGCTTAGAGTACAGTACTCAGGACTGCATCCAGGTGGGTCTTGAAGACCCGCCTCCAGAGAAGGGGACTCCACAACCTACATGGGCAGCCTGTTCCAGCGCTCTGTAACCCTCACTGTAAAGTTGTGTTGGTTTTTTTTTTCTCTCATCTTTGGATGGGACTTTCTATGTTCTAGCTTGTTCGTTGCCCTTCATCTGGTCACTGGAAACCACTGAAAAGTGTCCCAGCTCCATCCTCCTTTGACCCACCCTGTAGACACATGTAAGCATTCATAAGATCTCCCCTCAGCTTTCTACAGGCTAGAGTCCCAGTTCTCTTAGCCTTGCCTCATAGGGAGATGCTCCAATCACTTAATCATCTCTGTTGTCCTATTCTTGCTATTAAAATCTATATCAAAGGCATAACTTGTGAGGACACAACTAAAGGCAGTTTTCCAGGGGATTCCTAATTGTATTTGCTTCTGAAACCGAGATGTAACAATGTTGATACACGTATATGTGCAATAAGGGGGAAAAAATATAAAAAAGCTGCCGTTTTTAAAATTGTAGCTCTTCATATTTGGTGGCTGTGGTTAAAATGACATTTTTCTGATACTTATTAGCCAATGCCACTTATAGTATAGCTAGGCTAAAACGGCTGAAGAAAAGGAGAGTCATTACTGTCATGACCGTCAGGAATTTTTAACGTAAGGCAAAAGGATACAGATTCTTGATGGGTAAAAGTATTTGATGTTTTGTGAATTGCTTTTTCATTATGTCTACTGGTGATTTTTGGGCAAGTGTTAACTTTTTTTTACGATTGCTATTGTTGCAGTAATGTCCATAGGAGAGAATGGCTCTAACAGCCAGTGTTGGTAGCAGCTGGAAGAATCTTGCTTAGATAAATAATGCATTATGTCATCTCTGCTGCATCATGACTGCTCACAGTATTGTGCCATGTAGTGTTAGGCATGATTTGTGATTTGATGACTTCAGTGTGGATGATTGCCGTCAGTGCAAATGCAGAAAGATACTCTGACAGAAAAACGTTATCTGTACTCCTCAAAGGGAGCTTGTCCCCAGGAATTGTCCGTTCAACGCTGGTTTTGTGGATACTCCAGATCAAATATTGGAGTGATGAATGTAGGAATGAAGTTTCTCTGACTTATAACATACTAAAGGAATAAAATTTGGTGATGTTTGTTCAGCATATGTTCCTCAAAAGGAGATACACCTCCAGAGAGCTCATTAGGGTACGTTATTACAGTATGCTCAACAAAACTAAAACCTTACAACAAAAATTAAAAAGTATTTATGCTAGTTTATTTCTATAGTGTCCATTGATGTATTGCTGCTACAGTTTTAAGAAGTTCTGCATTGTCAAACAATTACCAGAATGACTCCCCTTATATTTGGGGAGTGAAAGTCTAGAGAAGATACTGTTATTTAGTCTAACCTTAGTCAGAGAAGTTTCTGTGACACTGGGGTAAAACCCGAGGACTACAAGCTGCTGATGGATTCCAGAACAAGGAGCACTTTATCCAAAGTAGCCAACTACATGGAAGGCCTTTTAGAATAAGACGACTTAATTCTGGAGAGACAAAAAACAGGAGGGGAAAAAAAAAATAAAAAGAAACCAAACCACCCTACTCTAATAGAAATCCTTCTATTTGACTATTACCATTTTATCTTAAAGAATGACAAAAAGAATTGTAAACCTAACCACAAAGTATACAGAGAGATTACTCCACACATCATTGAAGTATATCCTGTCTCTGGGGCAAAAACTAGTGGTGGTTTAAGAGCATACGGTGATGCTGTACAGGAATTTCTTTTTGATGCAATTCCAGCTTCTAGATGCAATTTCCCAGTATCTAGTTCAGTGATGGTGATGAAGCTAATGTTGCTGTTCTTATTTTAAATGTGCCAGAAGGCTCTCTGATAACCCAAAATATTCTGGGGACCTTGACTATATCTTAAAACTGTAGGAATCTCTCTTCAGTCGGAGTGATTTCTGTAGAGTTTGATGGGACTAGCTGAATATAGATAAACCATATTGGCTTATGACATTTGTGCCAGTGCTGTAGGAGATTTGCCTCTATATAGCTGCCCAAATAATTCAACGTGAGCAAGTACTTAATTGGTGATGGTTTTTTTTTGCAGCCAGACAGAGTTCCTAAGACAGTGAAGTACTGATTTACTTCAGTTATGAGAGACAGGAATCAGGACAAAGTGATACAGCTGTGATTTTGGTGGCTTTATAGGTGTTGAACTGGGGAAGGTTGTGGTCTCTGGTGGGTTGTGGGTTAGATTAAGGGGTTAGAGTTCTCCAGGACACAGCCTGCACTTGGTGTACAGTGGTATAGATAGTAAAAGACAAAAAAGCTTTTAGAGAAAATAAAAAAACCTGTCATGACTTGTAATAAAAAATGAATCCCACAAGAATTTTGGAGTATTTGCTTAATACATCCCATGTGTTGTAACTATGACAAAACTTTGAGCCATGAGCTAGCATTCCGAAGTAATTCTCCAAATTGGACTAACTGGCAGGGATATTTTTTTTTTAAGTCAACATAGCCGTACTTATAGTGTTTGACAAACCAACTGTAGTTTACTTCAGGCTGTTGTATCTGGTTTCTTATGGTATGTTTCACCAGTTCACTTGATAGCTCTGTTGCACAGATCTAGCCAAATCTAATTTACATACTGGAGGCTCTGTGGTCAACTGGAATTATGTCTTTGCCTTGTAATTCTGTGAACCTGGATTCACATGTGATGGGAGTTCAATAGAATAATGTGTTTGGTGGTCTCAATTACCAGCATGTCACCAGAAGAAATTTGTCCATATTAGACAAACTACCCAGATTTGATGGAGTCCAGGCCAACTTGCATCCTCTGATCCAGGGAAGTCAAGTAGTAGAAGAAAATCGCATGAGTTTAAACTAGATTAGCTCTGCTCTGGGTATCTAATATTCGCAATTGATACTTGCGTAGTAGACACTGCAAGCGTCATTGACCTTGACAATACTGTGAGGGTGGTGTTTTCATTTAAAAGAAAAAAAAAAAAAGACACTTTTTGAAGTGGTTTAATGTGCACATCACAAGGATGCTTTTTCCATCTTCTACACTTACTGAATGTCCATATTGCTTTGTTTTCTACAGTATTTACAAAGCAATATCCTGTGCAAGGCCAATGTAGACTTCTCCTCATTCGGCATCAAGACATAATTGCTGTATAGCAGACATAAATAACTTACTTTCTTAAAGGTATGCCCTGGTCTTTTTGGCTGATTTTTCTCAGTTTTCTCAGTGACAGTAGAGATTATACCCTGTACCAGTGACAGTAACCAGTGACCTTTCTGCCAGTGACTGTAGAGCCTGTAACCATGTACCCCTACTATCATCCCTCCTCAGACAGGGTAGATATGGAATAGAAGAAACACAGAAAAAATTAGACTGGAGGGAATCTAGAGGTTTTTCTTCCTGCTCAAAGTTGCTCAGCTTGCATGCTTCCAAGTTGAATAAGGATGTTCTCAGAGCAGAACAGTCACTTTACACAAGGATATGGAAACCCTCAAAGGCAGGAAGTTGTCTGCCTCTTTGGGCAGCTAAGCATGCTTAGCCATGCTTATCGCAAGGAAATATTTTCTTATGCTTGATTGGATTTTCCCTTGCTGCTATTTGTAACTGCTGCTTTTTGTCCTTTCGCTGTGCTTTCATTGAAGGAGTTTGTTTCTGTCCATCTGCACACTTCTGGAACATCACAACCGGTTAATTTCTCTTCTTTTTCTTTATCTCATTGCTCCTCCCATTGTTTTGTAAACCAGTACTGCAGGGATGCTTAGCAAGTCTTTTGGGTTTGGCCCCTGAGGCTTTTCTGCTTTGAAATCTTCTGGAGGGGGGGGGAAATAGCAAACACAAAATTGTCTTGTTTATTTCACTCTTTTCAGGGGATGTCTATGAAGGATGCAAAATTCCCTATCTTGTGCCTGTCTCTTCTTGAAGTTCTTAAAGAGATGGAGGAGTGCACTAGACAAGTGCTTTTAAGAAATATTTGAAAGTGAATGAAACTGAGCCAAATCCGTCCACTGGACAGCTCAAAGGTAAAGGAGGCAGCTGCACTTTGGGGTGAGAGGGAATGTGTGAGAGCCAGTATCTCTTTGGTATCCATGCAAATCTGACGCTAAATTTTGTGAAAGTCTTCCCCTTAAAAAAATTTCAAAGTAACACAGAGGCTGATTGGATGTTCTTATATATTCGGGGTAAATCTTGATCTGTAATGCAATTAAAATGTTTTTTGTATATAAGTGTAATCTTAAGAAAAACCCAACAACCAAACTTGTAGAAAGCTGGATTATGTTTTTCAATACTTCTCTGTAAGCTGAGAGTCTTTTCATCTGTGTAACTGTTAATGTACTGAGCCACAGAATCATCTGAGATCAGCAGCAGATTCTCATATGCAGAGATTCCATTAGATGCCCTGGAAGGAGTGCTGTCTTCTGCCAAAGTGTCATAGTTTAAGACCAAATGATGGTGTAGATGCGAAGTGGATTTTGATACCAAGACACTTTGATCACAGATGCATGCAATCTTACAATTTTCAGGACTTCCTTGTTTTTTGGGGGGAAAGATGCCATAGTCCAGGAGAGAAGTTCTCAGTGTAGAGGCTCTTAAGAGAACCTCCCTGTCCTGAGGGAGGGAGGCTGTGGCCTGGGGGTGAGGTTGGGCAGTTGAGTGTAGTGATTTTAGCTGTGCTACTTGTGGCCCTCCTGCCAGGACTATGGGGACTCCTAGGTTCTTCTCACTCCCCAAAGGCTGGGGGGTAGCCCTTGTGTAAGGCTGTAGGGCTCTCTCCCCAGAGGCATTCTGGGGAGTACTAGGGAACTCTGGGTTACAGTGGTACTTCCAGGTGTCCTTAGTTAGAGGACTGGGTAAGAATCCCCACTGCTGAGTGATATGCATTCACCATCCTCTCATTTTCTGAGTTACTGTTACTATTGGTGGTGCTCACAGACTGCTTGTTCCAAGTGCTTTTGGACACCTTTGCACTTCTTGATGATTGATAACCAGTTTGCATAGTTTGGCTGTCTATTTCCTTAAGCACACCAAAACTGTTCAGTTATTTGGGACAGGTGGATGGTTGTACTGTATCTACTGGTGTTGCAGCAAAAGGTTAACACTCGCAGAATTATGCTAAGAGCTATGCTAACTATGCCTACCTAACTCATGTTAGTTGCTGCATAAAGTTGCCACATTCATTAGTGGCCACAGTCCACGTGCGGTCTCAGAACTCTGACATGGATATGTTCTTCTATAGAACGATGAGGATACTTATCCTAGTAATATTTCTCATATTAGTATTTCTACTAATATGCAATAGAGTGGGCAAATGTTTCTAAATGGTGTTAGAGAAAACCAATTAATGTGATTGACAAAAATGAGAGGATATCACCTGTTCACAAAATGCATGTTACCTGGACCAGCTCTCATCTTAAGAATATGTTGAGGGCAAAGAATGCAAACAATAACTGAATTTATGTGAAAAAATAATGTGGTTAAAAGGAAGCAAAACAAAAACAACAGGAAAAAATTAAATGCCAAAAAACCCAAATCAGGAAACACCTCAAAAACCAAACCCACTCCCAGGCCAAACTGGGGACTCTTCTGTAATTTTCAGTGTTCCCAAACAGAGGTTGGATCCCTGAAGTAGTGGCCTCACTGTGGTAAACTAAATCATCTGTACAAGCTGTTTCTAATAAACCATTCAACGTGATAAAGGGGTGCTATTATATTACAAAGCCCAGAAGGCTCTGGTACTTCCACTATCATGAACTGAATAGGCTAAAAGTATTTTAATGTGACTGGCATAGCTTTCTACAGTGAAAACAGAGTTACAGGCAGAAAAAGTATCCCTGTATTAATGTATACAGTAGGTCACCAGGACAAATTAGAAGGAAGTAATCCGGTTTGTTCCGATCATTCAATACTGTGAAAACAGTTTAAGAAACTATGTAAAAGCAGCTGGGAAGCAAGTAAGTTTTATAAGGAGTCTTGTAATAAGAAGGTTTTTCTTGAAAAATGAATTGCAAGTTGTAGTTGAAGGGGGCCTCTCAAGTTGCAGTCATATTTTCTACTGGAGGGAGAGTTAGCCCAGAATCAGACTTTGAAGGGTAGACTCCTTGCCACCTTGCAGTTATTGTTTTATTCTTTCCTTCCTGTCTTCAGTACTAGTGGTGTGACGGAAGAGAGAGACAGTTGCCTGCGAACAATAAATCCCATTTTGAAACATCCGCTGTTCTTGGAGTTCTGTATTGCCTCTGTGGTCATCTGACAGTCAGTTAAGTAGGATAAAGACAAAACAAAGTCTGTGAGCCAAATGCCAGAATCCTTACTCAGGCTCTGTTCCCTGCTTGTTGATGAAAAACGTGCGAGAATGGGCTGTAGGGGAGAGGAAATCGCTGTGAATTTTAATTCCTCACAGTTTCCTCTTGGATTCTCTGGTCAGAATGGTTTCTAAATCCTAGGAACCTTAGGCCTTAAAATTTGAAATGCATATTTTAGGGGATTTGAAGGCATCAAGCAATCAAATATGCATGATATAGCCTTTGATGATAGCTCTGAGACAGCATAGTGCTACTGAATTTGCCTGGTAGTATTTTTGTATGGTGTATGCGTAGGGAGACAGCTGGGCTAGGCAAGTTTCTTGGGAGTGTGTCTTCAGGGGATGGGGTGACATAGGTTCTTTGAATAGTGATCATCAGGGCATGATTCGTCTCCCAGTCTGAGGACAAAAAATCCCAGTGACCAAAAACCTTGAAGCCTTCAGTTTTTTTCTGTTGACAGTAATTTGTGCAAAACAGGGAGAAGGAAGGAGTTGCTTAGACAAGGTGTCTTAGCTGTATCAGGCAATCTGGGGTGACAAGCTCCCCTTAATTCAGAAAGCCTTCTGAATTTTTTGGTGTGTCAGTTGTTGAAGTTGCAGGGTGCTTGGAAAGGAAAGACTGAAGACAAGTCTTTCCTCTGAGTCAATCCTTCCCATGCAAAGGAAACCCCCGATTCTCTGCAGCTCTGCTGTTAGTGCAGCCTTTTTTTTTTTTT
>VZRU01011247.1:281681-299643 GCA_013398155.1 Pedionomus torquatus
TTTTTTTTTTTTTTTTTTTTTAATTTGCGTGAGGTCAGACGACACGATCCGGTTCTTTATGAATTGCATGTGAGGTCGCAAAGAAGGCGTGTTGAGCTCGGCTTCGGTCAAGCGTGCGCCCCATCGGCGCTGCAGGAGCGGGAGCGGCACCGTGGCGGCGCCGCTGGGGGCCGCAAGGTGGCGCTGTGCGCGTGGGGATGGCGCCCCGGCGCCCGCCACCCGCCCGAGGAAAAACGGCTTTTTGACTTAAAAGCGTTTCCGAATCTACCCCTCAGCCGGGGGATCCTCAGGCCGCCGGGCCTCTGGAAAGATCCAGCAAAACGCAGGTGCTGCTCTCCAAAAACGAGAGTGAAACCGTCTCGGAGGAGAGAAAAAAGAAAAAAAGAAGAAGAAAAAGAGAAAAACGAACATATGTGTACTATTCATTTATTCGGAGCCACGCAATCTGCCAATCATCCTTTACATCACTCTGTGCCTCGGGAGAAGCTGCTCGGAAACAATCTTTGTTACTTGAGAGAACCAGGCTTGTGCCTTTGTGCCACTTGGAGGAGGCACGAACCATTCTCTCCCTTACGCACCTCAGCGTGGATAAATCAATTAGGAGATCTGAAACCCCTGACCCTTGCAGATTCAGACCAATCCAAGCTGAAACCTCCCCTTACTTCCTCACTCTCCACTCAAGTAAATTAAAATAAAGTAAAATCAGAGGGAAAGAAGTCTGAAATGACGGTCCAGGCAGAAGGATTGTTTGTCTCAACTGTACGGTTCTGCTGTCTGGTTTTAGAGGTGCTCTGTGTGTGACATGCCTTAACCAAAATCTGAGCAGCAGAAACAGTCTTATTTTATTTTTTTTTTTCTTGCCTAAGGAAAGCTTGGCTTTAGAGTAAATTACCCCATCATCAGTAACAAAACACAGGGATGAGAGATCTTCCTACCCACCCTCTCAAAAATGCCCAGAGCTTTCTGGCTTAGGATGCCGGTGGGCACTTCGATTTGCAGCAAGATCCACACCTCAGGGCAACAGGATAGTCCCAAATGGGACTTTGGCATAGTGAATCATGAACGCTGGTCAATTCAGATTTCTTTTTAGTAGGGGGGGTGAGTGAAGGTTGTTAAAAGATGATATAGAGACCTATACAAAGGAGGCGATTTACAACACCACTAGGAGGAGATACGTTGTTCCTACAAAATCCAAGAGCTATGCTACATATTTTTGATTATCGTTATATTGATGTCTTCTATGTTAGTTTACTTTAAAAATGCTATTGCTTATAAAGGGTGGGGTATATTTTAATCCAATTGCTCAAGTAATTAGATTCATAGCTACTCTTATGCTATGCCTTTCATGCTTCAGTGATCTTTATTCTCCAGCTCTCAATACATATTGAGCTGGGACAGCTGCCTTTCAACTTGGTTTGCCTAAACACCACACTAACCCTTATCTCCGGATTATCTACTCTTGGGATGAAACATAGGTCTTAATTAATTAATTGTGATACAAGATTTTCACCTTGTTAATTTCTGAGAAAGCAAACCTTTTACCTTTGCTACCACAGGCATCCATGTGGCACTTTGCACTCCTTCTAGATCCAACTGATTGCTGTGTTTGTGCAGGTATAAAATCATGAATGGACCTTCAGACATCATCTAGATCTTTCCTCTGGTCCAGCCGAGGATTATATGCCAAAACTGCCTGCAGCACAAAGCTGTTTATTGGGCCTCTTGGCACTTTCATCCAGCCTCTGCCCAGAGGGAAAGAATTGGTCCCTTGAAGGAGAATTGTCTCTCCCATAGCCATGGTGTGGATTTGTTTTTTGTGAAACTCACCTATTGGTGAACTCAGGATGAGGATAAGGTGGGCCAGGATTTATCCTGTGGTGGATATATACCCTGCATATGGGTCCGTAATTAACTCTTTCTTGTTGTCTTTTTATTTTCTTTCTTTTTCTTGAATATTTTGTAGTTAGTGTTTTTGAAATGTTAGGTTTCCATTGAGCAGTTATTGCAGGAAGCGGTATTTAAACATGTTTTTGGCTAGATTCTGAGTCACATAGGTTATCTGGGAGTCACTGAGAGTAGCCCAGAAAGTCTAGTGGATTGTGAAAAAATATTCTTAGCAGCATTCTCTGCTTAAAATAAAAAAGGTTATTGGGGATGAGGAGGGTTTTTTTTTTGTCTGTACTATTTTACTTCTGCCTGTGACAGGAACATGCTGCACAGGAGGTTCTTAACCAGCAGCCAAAATACGGGTTCACATGTTTTCTTAAGGTTAGTTATACATCTGTTTTGGGTAAAAATTGTTGTAGGAATGGAATTTGACCTATAGTGTTAGGCTCTTTTTGTGATTTGTTTGGGCTGTCCTTATAAATTGTTTAGTTTTGTTTATGTTCATCTGTGTAAATTCTAAAAGGAGAAGTCACCTAAATCAAACGGTGTACTTTTCTGCTTTTCTGTCTACTGGATGAAATCTGAAAATAAGACAGGGAAAAAATAACTATTTGATCTTGGCCATGAAGGAGACAAAAGTTCTCCGATTCCAGGCATGGAAAGTTTTTCTTATTTCTTTAAGTGATGGGCTAGTCTCCAAAAACCTGTGAAGTGTTCAGTTTGAATAAACAATCAAAGATCTGGATGTTTATCTGAGGCTTTTCTATAGCTATTTGGGGTGGAAATGGATTTGGGAGGCTTGAGAGAATGAGCTCTTTGTACTCTGTACTTGGTGTGGTCAGGAATACCACAAGCATATCCTTTCTTCCAGTCATTTGGCATTTCAGCTTCCTGTTCTTGTCCCACATCAAGGTGTACAGCGCTGAAACAAAAGAAGGGGTCTTAAAGGGACTCTGTGGAGAGAGAAACCATAAGTATACATTACAGTTCTGTTTCTGCTTTCCTTGAATTTAAGGTCTATCTTCAAAATCATGTCTATGAAGGGATTCTTTAGGCACAGGTGGATTGCAGTCAGTATGGCACAAGGGGCAAGCTAGCCAGGTCAGGACTTCAGTGGTATATGTGTCCCATGGTTTTAATCTCCCTTTTGTTTTTTGCTTTTTCCTTTTCTTTCCTCCTCTTTTTTTTTCTTCCCCCCACCCCCCCTTTGTTAGTGCAATGTGGCTACATCTCAACTTTGGCTCAGTTCCATCTCTACTGATATCTTTATCTTTACAGAAAAAGGGAATTTTGTGTCTTTAAAAAAGAATTGTGGTGCCTGTTTCAAGCTGGATGGGATACTTTGGAAGATTCTTGCTTTTCTCCAGATAGTTTGCTGACTCCTGCTTCTGTTTGATCATTTAAGCTAAAATTAAAACTCTGTCAAAAAATTCCTTATAAATTCACCTGCTTTCTCATGTGTTGAATCATCTAAGCTGCGGAACACTGTCGAGGGAATCTGTACCACCTGACTTTTGACTATTCTGAAATTGTGCTGCTGCTCTGAATCTCCAAGTTCCAGCTCTGATCCAAGAGGTGTTTGATTTAGAGAGCTTGACTTGTCAGGGTGAGAAAACTGGATGATGTAAGTTGTCTTTCACCTTCAGCTGAAGAGTACCTTCTAGGTGTGCAGGAAGAACTGTTAACTAGGGCACCACTGAAGGATTGTGCGAGCACCTTACAGGACAGGTCAGAAGTCCCTAGCTGTAGAAAGCTTTGGAGGAGGATGTGTAAAGCACCCCTGTGCATACAAGTCACTCTGAATTGCTTCCCATTAAAGCTGTCCGTGCTGGCATAGATATTGTTCCCATGAAGGGCGGCTTCTAGGTATTAGGGGATGGTCCATTACTTAAATTTACAGCAGTGAACACCAGTCAGTGAACACCAGCCAGCCTGTTTCAAATCAGATTGCAATATCAGTAAAAATCTATTTGGCACTTTTTCATTACCCTTTTTAAGCCAAAGTAGGTTATTCATTGTTTCCTTTAATGTTGTCTGTTTGGTTTATGAGGAATGACTCAAGGAAGTTTTTCTCTAATTCAAAACAAACAGTCTGCTTGCACAGGGATCGTCTGCACTTCAGCTGTTCTAGGGAGTCTGCATGCATGTCAGGTTACAGGAGTGAAAATGATTTTCAGGGTCAGGCAGCATCAGCAGAAGTCTTCTAGGAAGCCATGGCTGTGGATAGCTTTTCGTCTTTAACCTGTTGTAAAGATCTGACTGCAAATAGGATGTGTTGCGCTGTATACTGAGGCAGTACACTGTTAGCTACTTACCTCTGGATTCCTCTCTAACTGGTAGTGATAGGGGGTGTAGTGATAATAGTCTCACAAATTGTACTTGCTTAGCTAATGATACCTTACCCTGGAGGACAGTTTAGAGCACCTTGAGCAGGATCCTGCTTTCTGGCCCTATGAAAGGAATGATCTATCTCTGCTGACACCAGGTCTAGCTGACTAACTGTGCTGTATGAAGTCAGACTGTGGGTACTCTCTGTCTCCTTGTATGCAGTAAACAACAGTCCGGGCTTGTTTGTCCTGAATTGACTTTTCTCTTCAACAAGAATTTCAGTTGTGGGTAGACCATACTTACAACGTACAAGTTTTCCAACTCTGTCATGTAAAAATTACAAGTAAATACATGATTTGTAAGAAAATTTATAGCTTAGGGGTGAGGAGGGTAGGAACAGCCATTATAATAATGATACCAACCAGTTCAAATTCAATCTGGTTCGGTCATACCTGTAAGGTTGATCTTTCAGGGAGTATTTGTTGGCCTACATGAAGGGGGTTGAATATAAAAGATAAACATTGTTTGGTAGGCGTTGGTATTGTAGTTGATGCTCTGTCAGATACAAAATATACCTAATCCCTATAAAATTTACAAAAGGAGGTACCATGCTTCAGGAAACCCAGGAAAAAAAAATAAAACAAATTACAGAATATTATAAATAGTTATTGACAAACTTCAGGCACTTTCAAAAGTGCAGACAACTTAACTGCACTGCAATGAACTCCCATGGGACCTAAATAAATGTTTATTGGTTATTTGCTAAAACAAAAAGTCTTTCTAACCTGGGAATAATGAGGACACATCTAGTTGGAAATGAACATAATATTTGGAAGGATATTGCCTCACATGGATCAATATGTAAAGCATATTTTAAAAATAAAATAGTAGGTAAATGAGCAACGAGCAAATGCGTACTTACATGCTGAATTGCAGCATAGTGGATTGGAAGAATCAAGAAAATCCCCATCGGTTCCGAGTCAAGCTTTTATAAGGAGTGGACAGGTCGGAAAGAGGACGAGGTTCCTGCTGTTAGGAGTGCTAAGAATAGGGAGAGGGAAGTGGGTAAGAGTTTCTACAGCTCTGTTATAGCGGTTTCTGCATGTATGTATAATGCAGAGAGATATATCTATATGCATGCTATATAGCTCACATGTGCTTCTAAAATCTGTTGCAATTTGGAGGGTGGTTGACAAGCTCACAAAACGTTGTAACATTTTTTTAGTGTGTGTCAATGCATTTGTTTGGCTTCTGCCTGTGCACAAGAGGGCTGTGACCACTAGCATCACAGAAGGGATTTTTTGTTCTGCGTGATGTTCTCTTCTGCATTTCCATTCAACTTTCAAGAATCTTCTTTTCCATATTTCTGTTGTTCCACTGTGGTTTCTGAAAGGAAAATGTTACTGTGTAGTTGTAATCTTTGTGCTAACCAGTACTCAAACTAGTGCATTAGATTATTTTCTGCTATAGTGTTTTAACTCCTGTCAGTGGAGTTATTCCACATTTTGGCAGTTGTAACCAATCAGATCACTAGAAGATGCATATAGTCAAATTTATCAATGGCTCTGGAGTGATATATGTGAGATGATACCATATCTGAAGGCACCGTAGAAGATATTTCCTGAGAAGCAGTCACTGTCTGAACCTTTTATATTAAAAATATTTGGTCTTTGTATCAGCTCTGTGTTGTTAAGATATTGTAAGTTCCCTGTTCCACAACTTACAGGAGGGTTATATAGTATAATCATTAAGGTGATCACTTCTAGACTTCTGAGTTGCCTGGGCTTAGAGACAGTTAAAAATATGTAAAAGTGCATTAGTAAAATCCAAATTGTTTTCATTTTAGAGCACTGAAGTTTTCATATGATATTTTAAAATCTAAAATACAATTCTAATGATGATTTTAAAAAACAGTTCATGGATGTCTCATAGAATAATGGAAAGCAAGACTTAGAGGAAATATCAAGAAGTAGAATCAACTTTATCTGTATTCTTGACAGATATTTGTCTAATATCCCAATGAAAACCTCCATCTTGAGATTCCACGTTCTCTCTAGGCAATCTGCTTTAAGGCTCAACAATTCCTACTGTTAGAAAGTTTTCAGTGTTGTCTAAATCTCACTCACTGAAATGTAAGTATCTTACTCTGCCAAAGTGCATGAGTAGAATACATTAATCCCCTCCTCTTTGCAGAAGTCTATTTTTCTCCCTTACGTGTAAAATACCTTATTTTCTTTTTTTTTTTTAATAGACTGTAGGTACTTGATATTCGTGTTCCTGTTGAATACATTTGCTACAGGAATTGCAGTGCATTTGGTTCAGTTATGTTATACCAAATACTTAGTTATATCCCCTTTATATTTCTTTGTATTGTTGCTCTTTTCACTCTATGTGCAGACTGATCCGCAGTCAGTTTCTGCAGTGATTTTGCTCACAGTTCCATTCTAAACTGCCATAATACCATATTCTCAGGACATCTATAAATCTGATGTATTTTGACTATTTATCTTGCAGGCAATGAGTATCTGTTTACAAAGTGCGTTCTGTGAATTCGCTCAAATTACATTTGGGCTGCTGCAGACCTGGAAAAAAGAGGTGCTAAAGGTTTGATGCGGGAGAACATTGCATTTAACTTCAGGGGAGAACTAAACTTGTGATTCTGTCATCAAAGGTGAAACAGGAATGCCCTATTTCTTGCTAACGTTAAACCATTTATTCTTATTTAGCTGTCATTTTTATTACAGGCATTCAGTCTGATGCACATGACAAAAAAGTTCAGACATGCTTCAAAATGAATTTGTTGCATACCTAGTGTAGAAAGCTATACTTTATGGATGGTAGCTGGAGGTAGCTTGTGGTTTACCACTGTTTATAAATTATTTAAATATATATATAATTGATATGCAGAACTGATAGCATCAATTTTTACTGGAACATACTTTCGTTTTTCTTTTATTTGTGGTTATAGGCATGTAGGTGAACCCAGGCATGTGGCATTTATTTCTTGGTAGACCAAATGACACTTTATTTACACATAATACATCGAACTGCTATTTATGCATCTATTTTTAGGAAAAAAAAGTATTAAATTATAATTGGGAGCATTTATTTGTGAAGCCTGCGTAATGAAGAACATTTTCTTACTGTCTCATAATGTAGTATTTCCTCTAAGGAAAAGGGCAATTCCTCAAACAATTAATGTAAGTAAGACTTCTACAAGTAAACGACACACATATATAAGAAGCCAAATTTCTGAACCTGTCTGAAGTGTCAGCATAAATTCCACCCTCTCTTGCATTCATCTGCCATAGCAAAGAGTATTGCTATTCACAAGTATTCCTAAGCCTAACCTGCTGTGATTCTTTTGAATCTAATCCTTTAGATTTTTTTGGCAGATACCACACTTTTTCACTAGTCTGCTAACCGCAGTCCTTCCATTTCCTCAGATGAGCAAGTACAGTAACTTGCAGTTGTGTTCCTTGCCAAAGCTGGGAAAAAACAGTATTTGCAATGTGGACTTGAGCTGTGGCCCTCGTTCAGCCTCTGGGAGGTCACTGCAGAAGGTCCAGAAGGTCCTACTTTATTTTTTTTTGTGGTGAGAGAGTTGGTTATCTTCCCACTGTACAAGTCACATTAATGATGAATGTTAGGTGTCTAACTTTGCTTAGACTTCACAGCAATAAGCAAATAAAATAAAACAAATAAAAGTGATTTTAAAGCATAGCAACAAAATTAGTGTCCAGTGTACTCTTGAACACTGCACTCCTACACGGCTCTGCCAACCATAAGGCCCATGATGTTCAGCTACTAAGCTCAGATAATTTTTAAACCATAGACTTACACTTTGAGTGCCCAGTGCCACTTTATTATTTCTAACTTTTTATTTATAGATAAAATCATTGGTATCAATGTGGGAAGATGTGCTTTAGCCACAGTTCAAAAAGCCTGTGTTAGCTCAGAAATAAGATATTTGCAGCCTGTAAAGTTTTTCTATTTAAAAGTTAAAGTGAATGGTGTGAGATCAAAGACTGTGTCATGTTGAGGTTGTGGAAATGTATGTTCAATACAGAAATCCACATTCCTTCTGTTTAAATGTGAAGTCTGAACTTCAAGCAGAAACTAAAGCAAAACTCTGAGGAGGTGTTGAGTCCTTCATGCAGTGTGGTGCATAGACCAGCTCATGAACTTCTCTTCTGAGGATACAAGGAATGGCCATTAGGAAGCACAGGATATTTGAATAGGTAAATGCTTCCTTCTCTGCTGGATGTTTAAGGTCCATGCTGTGGCCTGTATGTCTGCAAGATAAGACAAAGTGGGTCTGGAGGTTTGGTCTGGTACATCTAGGGTTGCCGAGGCTGGATTTGAAAGAGAAGGGAGGATTTTGCTCTGTTGATGAAGACTTGCATGTTGGTCATAGAATAAATGTATTTGGTAATTTTTGCTCTGTCTTGTACGTTCTACTTCTTCTAAATTATATATTTCCTGAAAATAATAGAAGAAAAAATGGACTGCACAAAGTAGAAGATGGATGCTTAAGTGCAGAGGAGAGTTGTGTAGGGAGGGACATTTCCCTTCTGTCTTTGGCTCGTACTGGTTTTCTCTCTGGGCAGGTTTCCTGTCAGATTCTCAAGAAGAGCAGCTGAAGATGGACCTCATCCAAAACTCTCTGGAGCAAGTGAAAGGTTTACCACTGATTTCAGTGGAAGATCAATCGTACTTTGCAGTTTATTACCCATTTGCAGAGCCAGAAGTGTGGGTGTCAACTGAGCATGTGATTTTTCTCTGGATACAGGAAGAAAGTTGACAGATCCTGCCCAGCCAGCTTGTTATCTGAATAGGTGGGGCTGACACAGATCAAATGGTGAAGTTTGGGAGATGAAACGACGCACCTCGGGTTACAAAGCAGAATGGTAGGGCTGAGAAAAGTAAGATGCCCAACACATACTCATGATATTGCTTAACAGATAATATCCTGATGACTCATCACTGTTGTTCTTTTTCTGCCAGAAAACATGCATGACACTATCTGGCAACCTGGTTGATGTCTGTATCTAACTAACGTACTAGCAAAACAAGTGAAACATTCAGTGTAGTGGTTTTGTTGCTTACAGTGCTGATTTTAAGTGCTTTAGGTTTTAGCACTGCAGTGTAGAATACTTTAAAATTGCCTGGCTTTTATAACCTGATTACCAGGGTCACTGAAATGGATTTTAATGAGCCACTGAGTGTCACTAGTCACCTAGTCACTATGGAATGTTTTGTGAATGGATGTACAAAACAGGGATCTGGACAAATAATTTTGAAATGAATTACTTGTAACCTCTAAATCCACTTAGGTGTTCAATCTGAATAAGCAACTGCTGGATTGCTTGCTGCAGTTATGGCACTGACTTTGGGAAGTTTAGCATGCAACTACATATAAATTATGTAAGATATAAATTAATGCTCTGTGTTTTCCAAGTTCCAGCACACTAATGGGATCCCATTACTACAGAAGTTCTAATGTAATAGCAATAAAAAGTAATCAATAGCATAAGGGTATCTGCTAAATAAATAATATATAGAACATTTGTGAATATCCAGGTAACTTTTTGGCCACATATGTTCTCAAAAATGAATTATAACTGTTAGAGAAAATGTCTGCCGAGGCCGGGGGGGGGGGAAGAGGGGAGTAGTTTACAGAGAATAGATATATGAGTTATGTTGAAAATGTGGCTGGTGAGTCATGGTATTTCCCGGCAGTTAAAGGCCACACAACATCATCTTTAGTGCATTTTTAGAAAAGTATACAGTCCCTTCTTAACAATTGGTTCAAGTATTCAGAAATGAGATTTTGACACGTTTTCCCCAATATCAGACCTTCTTACTTCGTAAGGGTTTAGGTGCCTTCCCGTGAGATGCTGGTGTAACCAGGTAGAGATTCTTAATCATATCATAGTGGATTATACCTGGATTGACTGATATATCTGTGTCACTGAGGGTGCTGTGGTATATCGTGCCCAGATGTGCATGTGCTAATAGCAGTAGTAACAGCTGATTACAGTGTCACCTACCCACATGTCACAATATATATGAACACATAGCAATCAGTCCATAAAATGTCAATATTGCTGTGCTTCACTGTATACTTTTATTTTAGTTTTTGGAGCAAGAAGAAGAGAGAAAGTAATACAAAATTTGGGCAGTCTCATGTTATTTGGGTGAAGGAGAAATAAGACAGTGTCTGAGGGTCTTTGAGCTGCCTCTGTTTGGGGGCCTTTCACTGAGGGCATATTCAGAAAAACTACCTCATAAAACTCTTAGGCAAATCATAGCTATAAATCATAGGCAGCAAAACAATTTCCCCCAAGCCAATGGCAAATCGTTGCTATATCTTGAGTGTAAATTACTAGCAATCAGCAACACACCTAGGAAACAGAGCAAGTCTACAGTATATTTACGATTTATCAGAGGTGAATATACTTTTGACAGAATTTAAGATCTCCAGAAAAACATAAAGAAATAGGTTTGTTCCTCAGGTTGTACTTACCTCCCTTTCCTGGGGACCCTACAGCTGGTGCAGAAGCTGCTCAGTGCTACCTTTTTTTTATTGCCCATTCCCAAGTCTGAGGTAGATCAGGGGTTGTTTTTTTTTTTTTCCCTTTCATCAAGGGACATAATCTGTTAGACAAGATAATTAAATGTGTATGGGCTAGATTCTGATTGTATTTACAGAGTCTGCAGTAA
This sequence comes from Pedionomus torquatus, assembly GCA_013398155.1. Classification (NCBI taxonomy): domain Eukaryota; kingdom Metazoa; phylum Chordata; class Aves; order Charadriiformes; family Pedionomidae; genus Pedionomus; species Pedionomus torquatus. The sequence goes on from VZRU01011247.1 coordinate 292,623, forward strand.
ATCTAAACTCCAGTGACTGCAAGGGAGTCTTTCTGGATTTATGTTACTGTAAATGGGATCAGAATTTGACTTGTATAAATGAATACTAAAAAGGGGAAGAACTGTTTGTGTTCATACTCCTATCCCCTGCCAAAGGCTAACTGAACTTCCTCAGCCTTCTCCATTCAGCTTGGAGAGGTTCAGTCGCCATTGGTCTTAGGAAGGATTGAACCAATCATAATTATTAATTAATAGAAGCATTAATTGTAAGTGCTGGACATGTTACTGCCAAAGGAAGTCTAAGTTCATTCTGATCATTTATCTGTTCACTTCTGCATTCATCTTTGGTAAAGCTAAGGATCATTTTCATGCTTCAAACACCTTTTCTCCTTCTTAAATTCTACTTTCTTTTCCTATAAATATTCTTGTGAGGGGAACACTATAAAGCAGGTGATATGGGTACATCTTCCTATGCAAAAAGTCTGTATTTTTTGACAATAGTGATGAGCAGGGTATGCTGCTTAAGGTTTTGTACCACTCTGTTGCCTTCTTACATCTTCCCCAGATAGAGATATATTTTTGCTTTCTTTTATCTAGAATGGTGGAGGGCTGGAAGAATGACTTAAACATGCATTTTGGGTAAACGTTTTTCTGAAAAGTAATTTTCTTTTAGGCTGCAGTAAGTCAGTCTCTGCAACCACTCAAGTATGTCCAGCCAGTGATTCATCCTGAAGACCGGGGATTGTGGTTGAAAACTTTTTCTTCCCCATCCTGTGATTGAAGGAATTTAAATCAACAACCTTCTCTTTTCCCCCTCTCCTCCAACCCCCCAGTAAACAAAGCCTAACTGTTAGAAAGCAAGGAAGCCAGACTTAACTCAGCTAACACTGAGTTTTGGAGAAAGACAGGTGTTTTTACAGAACTCAGATCTCAGTGGTTTCATTATTTTTGAAGACATTTTCTCCCCTGACAAAGAAGGGATTCTGCAGTAGATTCAATTGGTGCCTTATTTAAGTTTCAGTTATTATGTGCAGTGACTCTAAAGTCAAATATCCTTCTCTTTTCCAGTCTGTTACTATAAAGTAACAGAATAGGTATGTAATATTGATTTTTTTTAATTTTTTTTTTTTACTGTTTCCCCTTTTTTCCCCCCCCTCAGAAGACTGTTGTGTATCTCTTGTGATAGTGTGTGAAGATATAAATTAGGTGCTTGCCAAGTAACTTTCTAATCTAAATGGGGAACTGGTAGCTGTTTTGTTCAGAGGAAGACCTAAGGTGGTGCATTGGCAAAGAGGATATCCAGTTGTCTGATTCTGGCATGGTCTCAGGCAGGGAAATGTGAGGACTAACCTTTGTAAGTGGTACTTCCCCCCTTGGGTTTTCATGCTGTGACTGCCCCACTGTATGACTTAATATAACTGTAATCCTTTTCTAGCACCTGCCCACATGTGGGTTTCTTCTTCAGTTTTGGACTTTTACCATTTTACTGTAGCTGTAACCATGTAGAAGGTGTCTTTACTTAGAGTCTAACAGATACTCTTATATTCTTGCAATAAGAGTAAGAAAGAAATTAATTTTTAAATCAAACTAGTAAAAGGAAAACTGGTACTTTGTTGAAAGCTGTTAAGTGATATAGAAAATAAATTCACCAACCCAAAAAACACGTCTAGAACTCAAATTCTGGTGTTTATTCTTCTTGTCGCTTTTCCTTAATGTATCTCCCTATGGAGGCAGGACAATCAACCTCTGATGTTGTGCAAGGCAGTAATGTGGCTATAGTCATACCGGACCTTTAAGGTACTGTGTGAACATTGGAGGGAGTTTTCATGTATTTCTTTGTTAAATCACTTGATCATTTTCTAGGCAAGTAATACATAAGATATATTTTATATAATCAATTAAATTGAGTAATTGGCAGGGGAAAAATTAGCTGTCAGATCCAATGTACTTCTAAAACATAACTTTTCATTTAATTCTTATCTTTACTGGATTCTTTAAACTCCCTTTGGTATCTATGTGATTTTTAGGTAACTGACACTTACAGGTCATTTTTAGTACGTCTGTGCACAAGAAAATAGGATATTTGGTATATAACTTTAACTCAAGCCACAAAGTTGAGAAATAATTCAGTGCTATACTCAGGTATGATTGTGTTCATTTGTTCTTTATTGGTCTTTCTTTCAAGTTGATGTAGAGCTTTTTAGTGTTTCACATGTATTTTCAAGGTAGCTGGTGCTTCTTTTAAAGACCTTTTACATAAAGGACAACTAATGCTGGTTTTCTTCAAAGAAAAACTTCATGGAGTCCTGTAAGTGTCATTCTTTGTCATCTCAGAGACCATGAAATCGGTGTGTCTCTTTGTGTCAGTGACTTTAAGTCTTGGCTATTTATCGTATACAATGTTTATAGAAATCTGTTTGCATAAATGAGGAGCACCAGAAGGTCTAAGTAGTGCTGTACTAAACATTTACATGACAGCTTATATTTGGAAATGCTAGAAGATTTTTTTTCAGGAAGTAAATACTAAAATCATGTAGCATTCCTCAGAAGCCCAGTTAATTGCAAACCTCATTACACACCTGGCTCAGTGATTGAACTTGTTAAGAAAAATATATAGTGTTGTTTCTTGGCCTTTGCTTATAGCTATCTTTGGTGTGTTAGCATCTAATTTCATCCCTTTCCCCTCCTCCTCTCAGACAGCAAAGCTGCTGTGCTTGAAGATGGTAGATCCTAGGAGGAAGACAAGAGTTGCCTGTCATAACTGCAGTTCAGGAGGCACTCAGAACAAAATGCAATCTTCGGAAGTTGTTTTCACAATACAAACCATTTGCTTCTGAAAAGTCAGACACAGGGTACAAAAATCAAACTGCTAAACAGCCTCCCAGAAATGTTCCAGTGTCTAAATCTTGAGTTGCTGTTGCTGAGATGAGAGATCGAACAACTTCTTTCAGGTGGAAGAGCAGGGGTGGGCAACAAGTGTTACTCTCAGAGGCAGGATTATTTGGGGAAGCTGTTGGGAAGGATGCACACTGATCTCTTAACAAAAGTTTTGCTATCAGAAGTTCTCTTGGATGATCAGATGCAGACAGAAGGAACATTATGCTGACTCGAATGATTTGCATTATCTATCAACTCTAACCAATTTCAAGGCTGCGTGGTTAGCAGGCCATGTACTTTGACCTTGCATGGTCCTTCCTATGTCTTTCCTTCATTACCTTCTTATGTATCAGATGCTGGTAATCAAAGCTGAAAGGTGATGATTCCAGATGGTAGTTTGAAATACCAACTTTTGGAAAGAAATCAAATGCCAGACAACCTCCCCCACTTGCCCCTGCCCACCCCCAGCCCCAACACCCCTATTTTAATTAGCTTAGTTGATTTTCCTTGGCTTTTTTTGTTTGTTTGTTGTTTTTTGGTGAATGTTATTTGGAGTTGCCAGTGGGGTTAATTCCTTGGCTGTTCTGTCAAATGCTAGGTTCTAGTACAGATATTTGTGTATATATGAACAACTGTTTTTTAATAACCTGCCAAGAAGCTATAATCTTCCATTGCAATCCCCTGGGATTTAATTAGAATGGTTTTCCACAGCCTGACATGTTTATGGGGCATAGGTAAAGAGACAGTTCATAAAGCTGTCAATTTTCTGAGAAATTAAAGAAAAATTGGGCTGCTTAGTGCCTTGGCAATTCCATGCCGCTGATAGTAGCATTGCAAACAATGAAATCAAAGGCAATGTAACAAGATACTGATGCATTAGAGATGGGGAGGGTTTAAAATTATATACAAAGGCATTTGTCAATTTGGATTTGAATGCATAAGAGGAGAAATATGGAAAACAAAGTATGAACTCCAGTAGCTGCACACTGAACTGCTCAGGTTTAAACAGTGCAAAGCTGAACAATAGTCTCTTCATTGCTTTAACAGTAGCTGTAACTTTCTCTCCTAGGGCAAGTGGGAGGGAATGAAAACTGTGAAAGGAAATAAGACTGGACTATGAAAACACTTGCAGTCCAAATCTCTCTGAGAATCTCTTACACACTGAGGGGTGAAAACAGTCCAACTGCCAAATTCCATTTATTTTCTTCTTGGTAACTTTTCAGTTGAGCTATTTATGTGTGTCTGAGTTTGGCTACCTTCTTTAATGTAAAATAGCAAGTATTCCCCCTTCTTTATGGGTCTCATGTATGATTGTTTTTAAAAAAGCAGTTAGGAGTTGTTATCTCTGCCCCTTGTGCAAATCACCTGTAACTTCTTCAGGACAAGAGGTAGCAGGCATGATCTTGGACAGAGGAAGTTCTATCTAAACATGAGAATGAACTCCTTCACTTTGAAAGTGGCAGAGCATTGGAAGAGGCTGCCCAGAGAGGTGGTGGAGTCTCCATCTCTGGAGACATTCAAAACCTGCCTGAACAAGTTCTTGTGCAACCTGCTGTGGGTGGACTTGCTTTGGCAGGGGGGTTGGACTATTTGATCTCCAGAGGTCTTTCAACCCCATATCATTCTATGATTCTATGGTTCATGGTAGGGTTAAACTGGTATCAAGAAAAGTGAGCAAGGAGAGTCTGGGTCATTTCAACAGCAGAGTGAACCATTCTTGAGGAAGCCCTTTAGTGGGTTTGGCATTTTAAAAGAATTTATTAGGGATGGTTTGTCTGTGTTCAGTATCAAGTGTACACTTCTTTAACACACTTTATGTTAATATTACTGAAGATAGAATCAGAAACCTGTATCACCCTTGTCATTCAGTTTGACTTTCATTGGCTTTTCTCCAATTCTGGGAATTACATTTTAGGAATATGTATGGACAGACTGGGTAGCGTTCAGAATTAGATAAGGTTCATGATGCATAGCTCACCAATGAAAACCTGAAAAAAATTGTGTTTCTGTTGTCTTCCAGAAGAAAAAAGTTTGCAAAGGCACAAAGCAGTTTTCTGATGAAGCAAGGGCTTATCTGCAGATACAGGAAAGACATGACAGGAAACAGTTTGCTTAATTATCAACAAAAGTGACTGAAGTTAGGAGGAATTTTCTAGCTGTAGCTACGTTAATCACTGGAAAAGCAGGTTATGGACCTGTACTGGTATTACAAATGAAAATATTTGACACAGTTATGATTTAACAGTGATTCAAAATTTATTAGTGATTTAAGGTAGATTGAGAGGTTGAATTTTAGCAACACTTAATCATTAGCCAGTTTAGAGGTTTACAAAGTAATTTAACGAAATAATTTAACATCGACTTAATTACAGATTCAAAGATGGCCAGATTCACACTAACTTACTATAAGGTATTCCAAATCACAGAATCACAGAATGATATGGGGTTGAAAGGGACCTCTGGAGATCAAATAGTCCAACCCCCCTGCCAAAGAAGGTCCACCCAGAGCAGGTTGGACAGGAACTTGTCCAGGTGGGTTTTGAATGTCTCCAGAGACGGAGACTCCACCACCTCTGGGCAGCCTCTTCCAATGCTCTGCCCCCTTCAAAGTGAAAAAGTTACTTCTCATGTTTAGATAGAACTTCTTATGTATAAGTTTATGTGCATTTCCTTTTGTCCTCTCACTTGGCATCAGTGAAAAAAGACTGGCCCCTTTCTTTTGACACCCACTATTTAAGTACTTATAGGTGTTGATCATATACCCCCCTCATTCTTCTCCAGACTAAAAAGTCCCAAGTCTCTCAGCCTTTCCTTATAAAAGAGATGTTTCAGGCCAGCAAAATCAATACATATACACATAGGCAAAATCGGAGATCTCAAAGTAATATGTATACACATAAGTAAAGCATATAAATGCGTGTGCTTGCATGCACAAAGACACATAGAGGTCTCTGATTACTGAAATGAGGAATTCCTTAATAGTGGGTGGCTCTAGTGAACTGACAGACACTGCTTGTAACTCCTGTGTGTGCATGGATAAATGGAAGAACACCTGTGTTCATAAAGCTAATGTGTATATCACAAACATATAGGTGGAGAGGTGGATGGAGAGAGGCTAGCCTATAGTAAAAATTTCCCTTTCCTGAGTTTAGGGTGAATATTCACTGTGTGTGAATTCTGTGTGGCGTTCCTCAACAGGTAGTACTTGGAGATCAAGAGGGATTGTTTCACCCTGGCCTTCTTGTCCTTGAGGTGTCAGCCTGAATGGCGTTTGACTGAAGGAAGATACTGGCTGCAGCCTGCTGCAAACAAAAGAGTGCAAGGGGCCTATTTTAGAATTGCTACTTACAAGATCTGAGATCATTGACTTTCATCAGGTGTTTTTCCACTCTGGCCCAACTCAAACAATGAAATATTACAGTACTTTCCATCAGTTATGCAGGCCCAGAACTTGCTAGATCTTGGGGTCCTGGTATCCCTGGCTCTGTGGCCACGATCCATATGTTGTCAAGAGTGATAAATTATAGTTGCTACCTTCAAATGGTAGGAGCCATGTGGACCAGGCATGCTATTGTGTTCTGTATGTTGCTGTCCACCTTTCTTCTCTTTCATGTTGGGCCTTTATGTTATGTTTTGGTGCACTGTAGTATTATGTGGCTCTGATGGGGAGGAAATCAGGCCAAGTACCGAGTCATCTAAAGGGGGGAAGGGGAGGGTAGTTGCACCATCACAACTGTTTTTGGCTGTTTTTAACATTAGAGTTAATGTTCTTCTTAGTAGCTAATGTGGGGCTATGTTTTGGATTTGTGCTGAAAGCTGTTGAAAATACAGAGATGCTTTAGTTATTATCAAACAGTGCTTACACAGAGTCAAAGCCTTTTTTGCTTTTCACACTGCCCTGTCAGATAGTAGGCTGGGGGTGTGTCGTGGTTTCAGCCAAATTTACCAAAACCTGATTGACAGATGTAAACCCTGATGACGTGCCATGTACACAATCTATGTTGCGAAAGTCTGCTCGGAGTGCACCATCTATGTATTCCCACACTTTGTCATTACTGACCTGGAGAGGACACGATGAAGGAGTTAAAGAGATTCAAGAGTTTAGAACAAACTAAACTACTTTAATGAAAATATAAGTAATATAATAAAAAGGAAATTTAGGAAA
>VZRU01011247.1:299748-317293 GCA_013398155.1 Pedionomus torquatus
GTTCTTCCAGCAATAAGTCTAAACAAGGGCCTCTCTGCATACCATCCCTTGGTATAATCAGGTCTTATTACTGTGAGACGGAACAGCTCTGAACAATGTGCTGTTAATTTCAGAGTTTAGCTAGTTAGAAGAGACCCAGCTAAGAAAGTAAAACTGTAAAACAGAAAATTGGTTCACCTCAAACCAGGACAGGGTGCAAAAGAAGTTGGGTGGAGATACAGCTGGGACAGCTGACCCCAACTGAACAAAGGGATATGCCATACCATACAGCATCATGCTCAGCATATAAAGCTGGGGAAAAAGAAGGAAGGGGGTATGTTTTGAGTTAGGGTGTTTGTCTTCCTAAGTGACCGTTACCCGTGGTGGAGCCCTGCTTTCCTGGAGATGGCTGAACACCTGCCCCCTAATGGAAAGTAGTGAGTTAATTCCTTGGTTTGGTTTACTTTTGCTCTGTCTAAAACTGTTTTTATCTCAATACAAGAGTTTTCTCACTTATACTCTTCTGATTCTCTTCCCCATCCCACCAAGGAGGAGTGAGTGAGAGGCTGTGTGGTGCTTAGTTTCTGGCTGGGGTTAGACCAGGTGTCTTTGCCAGTGGAGACTTCTGAGAAGGTTAGACAAATTCTTCCCTGTATTTTCTATCTATTGTAGTACAAAACAGAGGACTGTTCTAGTTCTAACAATTTGTATTTTACTATTCTTAGAATTGGAGGTATGAGAGGACACATCCTAAACCAGTAAATTGTCATAGCTTCAGTCAGTCAAGGAGAAACCACATCTGGGTGTATATTGCATAGCAGTGACAGCAGTGACTTTGCTCTGCTACCAGTTTTTTGGCAGTTGAAACACAGGTGTTACAGAAGTGTGTTTAGGAACTGATAAGGGAAGGTACGTTTGCTTTATCCAAATCTTGGGCTGCATGCTAAGCTGATCAGGTATAAAGAGTAGAGAGCGGAATAGTTGTCTGTTTAGGGTGTATGAACTAGACTTTATATTTCTCCTCAAAGTAAACAGAAGAGTGTTCAGGCTGTCATTCTCAAGGCCTACAAACAAGTCTTTCTTCCCTCCTACTTTATGTTCTCTCTCTTTATTTCTACTTGTCTGCATATTAATGGACGTAATCTGTTATACACTGTCAAGATAGTTAAATATCTTCCATGTCTGATGTTTGTCCATACAATGCAATGTGGTATGTAATGCAATGAGACCCTGCACTGGAGACCCTAGGCACTATTCCAGTAAGCAATCACAATTAATACTGTCAGCATTTACTGTGGATTCAATTGTTTTTTTTTGCTATGCCATTTCTTAATCCATGTAATTTTCTTTTCCTTTTGTCTTATTCTGTGGCTGTAATCTTTCACTCTTGTTTATTTATCTTTGTTAATATTTCTATTCCTTTTTGTCCTTTGCTTCTCGAGTCTCTTCTGTTCAGCTTTTCAAGCTAGTCATTACCCCTATAAAATATATTGTAGGAGCGATCAGATGCAGAGTTTGTGTGATGTGTCTCTTATAACTATAAAATATCTTAGGGAGAATATTTTCTCAGGCCAAAACATTATATTTTTTTCTTCTTGCAAGGTTATTTAACTTCTTGTCTTTTTCTCTTCTCTTTTTTAGGTTCCTACCACACTTAGCAGGTTGGTGGGGACTTTTTTCAAGCAACTATAAAATAAAAGTCACCAAGCCATTGGATCTAGTTTGGGTTGTTTTGGGTTTTTTTTTGGTTTGTGGTTTGTTTTGTTTTGGTTTTTTTTTGTTGTTGTTTTTGTTTTGTTTTGTTGTTTTTTATGTTCCTAAACGTACATGATAAAAAAGGGGAAAATAAAAGTTTATGACTAGAGAGACTGAAAAAAAAAAAAAAGGAGTGGAATTCAAGGAGAGTCTATGCTATAGGTTAGCAAAGAACACAGAGATTGAGCGCAGATCAAAGAAAGTTAAAAATTATTTGACAGCATTTGATTTAGAACAGCCACGCTGAGAAGTCTCCTGTAATAATTTATCCTACCTTTCACTCGTAGATTGCTGAGCTGTCTTGAAAGAATTCAGAGACTGTGGAATGCAGCCACTTATGATTTGAGAAGATGGGACGCAATGCAATGTGTCAATGTGTGATCAAGATGTCACCCACTATCAGGACTGATCTAGATGATTTTCTAGAAAAGGCTGTGAACTGAATATTCATGGGGAAAGAAGCAGTTTCTCTTGTGCTTTACAAGGCTGGTGGAAGGAAGCTTAAAGCAGAAGAGTATGATGTAGGATTGTGCTTCTTCCTGAGGTTGTTTCATTTCATAGATATTCCCCTCCATTATGAGTGCTTCTGCTGTGGTGAGGGGGTATAATATAAATGGAATGCAACAGACTGTGCTTAAGGTTAGTGTGATTCAGTATCTAGTATATCCTGTGTCTTAGAGATTTGCTTCTCATCTCAAATGTGTATTAGAACAGTGATATTCCGTTGAATGGGATCATGTTTTTCCTGAATTGATCCCTGTGATTCAATGCAGAGGCAAATAATATAAATAACGCATAGAAGAAGACAAGCCAAAATGACATTCATCCAGGTTGAACTGTACTATCTCAACTGCAAAAATATTTCAGGATCATTTTCTTAGGGTCCTAAAAACATCTTACATGGACTTCTGCTGTTAGATATGCAAGGCTGCCTTGATGTGTGTAATGTCTACTGCAGTGCAATTTCCCTGCCAATGCTACAAATTTTGAATTCACGTCAGCTCATATCCTCCAAAAACATGGGATGATTGGCTTAAAAATGAGAAAAGTTTATATAGCACTCCAAGATTTTTTAATTACTCCAAATGGTAAAACGGTACATGACTATGTGGCAAAACAATGTAAAGGTGTGTCATCAAAATAATAGAATAGAATGCCTAAACATGCCCAAACTATTCATGCTCTCACCATCCTTGGTAGTGGCCACCTGCCAAATAACAATAAATGCATATAGAATGCACTGGGTGGGTGCATTTTGACTGCAGTAAATACCTAATCATAACAAATGCTCTGAAGTATTCTATGGCAGCTCTGTTTTGGTTTAGACAACAGTAGAACAAGTTCTGTTGTTCTCACAGATGGACATAGTCCAGTGGAACACAATTCAACTGTAGAATGTTTCTGCTGATTATTACAAGAAATCATATCAAATATGTCACAGCAGATCTTTAATATTTTTAATTAAAAAGTATAGGAAACATCTTATTGCTATGATTCTCCTTTAAAAGGAAAATGATCTGTAAGAATGCAATTAACAAGCAAAAAATGCCAACATTTTAGAGGCTTAGAGGATGCAATTTAGGTTTTGGCTAAAACTTACTGAAGCTTCAGCTAGGAAAAAGAATGTGTTTTTGAAACAAACAAGGTTATCATGAGTACTCGTATCTGACCAACAGATTTCATATGACAGGCAGAAGTCTGAGCAAGAAATTTTCAGGAAAGGATAACTGACATCAGCTTCTAGTCTTATATTTTTTTCAGCGTGGATGATATTTAGCATGTTCTGAAGAAGATGTGAAAACCACTTCAAACACAGTTATTTTGGCACAACTGTTTGCTGGGCACTTAGAATCATAGAATCATTCAGGTTGGAAAAGACCTTTGAGATCATTGAGTCCAATCATCAGCCCCACTCTACAAAGTTCTCCCCTACACCATATCCCCCAACACCACATCTAAACGACTGTTAAATACGTTCAGGGATGGTAACTCAACCACCTCCCTGGTGGTGTCCAGTGTCTGACCACTCTTTCTGTGAAAAATTCTTTCCTAATATTCAGCCTAAACCTACCTTGTTTCAGCTTGAAGGCATTCCCTCTCATTCTATTGCTAATTACCTGTGAGAAGAGACGAGCACCAACCTCTCTACAATGTCCTTTCAAGTAGATGTAGAGAGTTCTTTTCTACTACATTGTGTAAGGACCAGAAATTATAGTAAGAACCATGAGAAGATGTATTTTTCTGGAATTGTGCTCTTACTTCATGGCTAGTTGCCCATTGTCTGTAAGAGGACCCTTGGATGATGAGTTCAGATGTACAGATCTGCATCATCAGAAGTATCTCTGAATAAAAGTAAATAATCTCTGGTTTACCTTTAAATTTCCATATGACGTCATGAACAAATCTTAGACTCATTTAATTCCATTTGGAGACCATACATAATATATTAATACTACGCATTGGTGCTTTTTCTTAGTGTTTTCTCTATTTGCCTCCCTACCTCATCCTGCATCTTACTTGTGGGGCTTCCTCTCTTGCAGGTGTCAACCTATGTGTAGTGTTTTCAATGATCTTTCACTTTCAAGTTTTACTAAATTTTGTAAAGTTTAAGTGATAAATATGTCTGAGCTCCTAGCTATTTTACTATATATATGATCCAATCCTACTTACTCTGAGTAGATGTCCACTTCAGATTAATCTCTTACAAGAAATCTGAAATTCTTGGTTAGCCTAACAAGTCATGGTGGTTCTCACTAAGGACAATTGATACAGAACTTTATTAGGGTAATGAATAAGTGTCTAAAACCCATGGTCTTAGTCATTCTTTGGAGGGATTATCAATCTTTAATGACATCAGGCCATGAAAACTGAGATTCTGGTCAGAAAAATGTAAAAATGTAGAATCTAAAACTTAGGTTTTTAATTCAAGCACTCCTAGCAAATTTGGGCAAGTCCCATTGAAATCTGTTTAAGCAGAGATGCAAACTCTTCTGCAGGCTTGTGTAAGCCTGTCTGACCAATCCTTACTTTTGCACCTTTGAATTAAGACTACTTTGGTTAAAAAGCTCATGTTAAATTCAGCACTCCACTGAATTTTTCCTAGCCTTGTGAAGAAGTATTTTGTGGCTTTCAATATCAGATGTTCCTACTATTTCTAATTGAAATCAGAATATATGCAAGGCATATGTTTCAAAGATTATTAGAGTAAATGCTGTAACACTACAATACCAAATCAAAGGATTCACCAGTTACAATGCAAAGTTTACCATCCTTACTTTAAATGTGACTTCACATGCAATATTGCTGGTAATATTTTTGGTTTCCCAATTTTTAAGTGGCAATCTTAAAAGGTCTACTTAACATCCTACTTACTGATTATTTGCATAAAGGTTCATAACACTGAAACAAAGTATGCCTTTTGGCCTTGCTTTAGCTTATTAATGCAGAGCTCATTTCAGTTCATTGAATTCTGTATACCTGGTGTTAGATGATGTTCCTTTGACCACCTTTTGTTCTATAGTGAAGAGTGTGGATACATTTTCCTGTTCTTTCAGAGCAATATTTGTGTAGCATTTCAGGGAAATTGTTCAAGTTGCTTATTGATATGTGTGAATCAGATTTGTTATTAAGTATTTTGGTGTGAGTTCAGGCCACACACTAAAGACAGAGTCCCATGGTTTCCTGTATTCAGTGTGATTTCCAAACACTGTTTTTTAAAGTGTGACTTATGATCCCTGGTTTATGTATTTTATTTTTTTTTTAAATATATGTTCACTGTCCATTTCGTGGGCAGTCAGTGAAATGAGAATTCTCGTTTCCCAAATAACCAGAAATCTTATTAGGATATGTCTGTGTTTGTCTTTATATCTGTATTGAGACACTTGTGTCTAAAGTCACAGTAAAGTTATCCCCTGGAATGATATATACAATGGTCCCCACCCCGGATAATCTATATTCTTCAGCCTTCTAGAATTGCTGCAACTACAAGTGGATCTCCAAGTATTAGCTGGGTTATCTGAGCTGAGATGTGTGCTGATTAGAATGTATTCTCCTGACTGTAGAATTTTGATGTAGTGGTGGTATTATTTATTATTGTTTGGTTTATCCAGAAGTCTGCTATGGTCACAGGCACTGTGATGGACTGCCTTGCACAGCAAGTTTGCTCATTGACCCGTTCCCATAAATACCAGTAAAAAGAAGCTGAAGGAAATGGCAGTCACAATGACAGTTACCTGTATTCTATGAGTGAGGTAGAAGCCAGTACTGGCAGTCACCCTTCTCTTCCTTTGCCATCTTTTTCATCTGGGAGGCTTATATTATGACTTTCCACAGCAAAGGTGCTCACTTTTGCTGTTCAGTTTCTAATTCCACAATTGTGTGTTTGAATCATTTAAGTCATACACTCTTTCTAATGATGTGATGCTTCAAGCAAGCTACAAATCACCTTAAGATTGTAGGTCATATTTTGGCTTTTATTGTCACTGTGGAGCCTCTGGAGTCTCAGATTCTGACCCTATGAGTACTCCTAAAGTCGTCTTTTTGGTACCTTTAGGTCGTCTTTTTGGTAGCTTTAGGTCAACATGTCTGGCAGACTTGAATGCACAAATACTTACAGCCTCTGTATCATTTCCCTCCCCCTCCACCAGCCCCCCCGGTCCCCTGCACAACACCTTGCTTAAACATTTGACACTTGGGGAAAAATTGGTGGCTAAGCAAACCCAGAAATGAAAGAATTGCTGTTTTCCTAAAAACTGGATTTTATTCCCTGGCTTCTGTGAAGCAGGATGTGTTCAGTGTAAGCAATCACCCTGTCTTTGATTAAAGCTTAGGTGTTGAGGTAATTGTATGATTTTTAAATGTACTGTTCTGGTAAATAAAGCAAGGAAGTGTGTTTTTTCATCCACTGTACATAAATGTAGCTATCACTGCCTCAAATGAGTGAGATCAATTTTATGCTCAACACTTGGCTGTGGCTGGAATGGTGGTGGGATGTCAACAACTACAACAGATCATGTGACTCGAATCAGGAAAGGATTTTAAGATCTAAAGCTGAAGATTAGGTGCATTTGTGAAGGGGAATGCAATAAAAGAATACATTTTTTCAGTGCATCAGAGGAAGGGGCTCTAAACACCCTCTCCTGAGGAATTCAGCTGCATATCAGTGAAGGTAAAGTGGATATAAGAAAAATGCTGTGTGTATGGAGAGCATTAGGAAAGGTCATATATTTCAAGAAAGAATATTGTTTACAAGGAGTGTTAATAGGTTTCAAGGGAAATGTTAATTTTTTTTTCCTGGCTGAAATAGCTACTGTAAGTTTTTAATGGTTAATCATTCATTCTTGAATTTTTATATTAAGCATTTCATATTACTTTATTGACTTAACTTTTATGCTCTTCTTCATTTTGACAGTAAAGAATGACCAGGCAATACTCTTTGAAAATTGGAGACCATTTGCAGCTGCTCTCTGCTGAGGAAAGTGAATAATAGGGTGCCCTCAAGGAATTTCAAAGGTATCACTCAACAGAAACTTTTGTGTCTGAAGAAAACTAGATCATTTTATCATGGTAGGCATACTGATATGTTTGCTTTAATAAAATGCCATATTTCTGCCTTTAATCTCATGTCAACCAGCTATTAAAACCCCAAAGTGTATGCGTGCAGCACATGTAAACACTTGTGGTTTCAAGTTTTCCACACAACATACAAACAAAGCATGTAATTTTTGTTTTGTGAATAATCTGTAATAAACTTACTGAGTAATAGCAGTAAGGTTCTTTTTCTCACCTCCTTCCCCCTCAAGCCAACAAATCAATTTGATTTAATTCAATAATCCATGCAATTTTTTAAAAGCATTATCTATATCCTACAGAGTTCTCTTAAGTGCTCAGATGAGGAAATAATGACAACTGTTTTCCATGTAAATAGTGATGAGCACCTGAAATAATAGTAGTGTTAGAAGATGATTACTTATGAGAATTGACTTTATGTGCCTGAAGCCCCCGCAATTTTGCACCTGCACTGAACAGTTCCCCTTGTCTTTCAACGTGGCAATTCTGGGCTGTTAACTCACTCATCATTTCTTGCCTGTTAAGGCAAGGCTTGAATTGGTGCCCGCAGTAATAGATGCTTGCTTTGAAAGTAAAAGACATTTCTTGTGACCCAGCTCTTGTGGTCCGTGCATCACATTCATTCAGAAATTCCTGAAGCTTTGGGTAAATAAGGGTACTTTAATGACTTCGGGAATTGCTTTAAATAATAATAGAAGACTAACAGGTAACATTTTCTGAAAAACAGTTAATAAATATTCTGCAGTTATATTGCTTATGAAATCGATAATAAATTAATTACATGAACAGATAATACCTGTATTCTTTCTATCAATCCCCATGTGCTTGGGTGTTTTACGAGATAGTATAAGTGAAAAAAACCCCTGTCTGTTCATAAAACACTGCCCCAAACCTGCTATGATAAAGAGGGAAAAGTATACATTTAAGATTGTCAGCAGTCATATAGTTCATCAGTGAACCAGAAACATTTATAAGTATATGTAATTAAGGGAAAAAAAACAGAGCTTCTCACGCTATGGCCTGCTGCAGGGTAGGCACAACCACTTGTTGTACAGGAACAAGCTGGGAGTGAAGCCTGCATTTCCCCCGAGCCCAGTGAAAAGGGAGCCGTAGTCACTTCTGGGGAAGTTTTCCAGTACCACTACTAATTTCTGTGCCCTTTCTCCATCCTCTATATTTTCTTTGAGGTTGAGTTTATCATAATGAAGTTGGTGTTAGAAGTAAAGAAAGACAAAAATTTAAATAATTAGTATTTCATTGTTTATTTTATTCTATAAATGGAACCTGGTTTTGATTTTCATGTATGCAGCTGATCAGTAATAAGGTATCTTCACACAGCTGTCTGAATTATTTTCCTATGTTGTTTACAGTGTTCTAGATTTTCTTTTATTATTTACTGGAGTAGCTGTTTATACACATATGGCATTAGTTCATATTTTTTTTCCGTTCAGAGAAAGTTAATGGTCCTTTTCTGTGTTGAATTTCAAATACTCTAGGTTTGCTCAGTCCTTTTAAATGTCCTATTAATCTTCAGTTTTGGCTAGCTCATGTAATGTAGCACAATTTTCCACCTCACTGTTACCTTACTTTCCTCTGTAATTTATTTTCTTTAATTAGTTTATTGGACTCACATTCTATTTCTTCCTAAACTGAAAACTGGTAACTAATTTCTATATCATGGGAAGACATTCCTGTAATCTATTACTTTGTTTACCTCCTGAGTTTTGTCTGAAGTTTTTCTTTAAATGCATTGTTTATTCAAATGTATTTTATTTTTTTCTGCTTTTTGAAATTAATTAATGACCCTTCTGAGCAATCCTAATGTATTGGCAACTCCCAAATTTACATCACAGAATTTATGTTCAACTGCCTGTTTTATAGATCTTCCTTGGATATTTGTGTCATCCTGTTTTGTGAAATGAATTATTCTCATATGCGGGATTGCCACTAGCACTTTTTCATTCATATTTCAGATAAAAAATATATTGATAAAATGATTAGTATAAGTTAACCATTACCAAATAAGGACTAATATATTATTGAATAGGTCAATACTGTTCTGTATACTGCAGCTTATTACTATGTGAGTATATTTAATTGATTTCCTTATTGTTGTCTATGAACAGCCTGCTTATTTTTACCATGCTATCTACTAAGTATTTGTTAATCTTTCAGAAGGCATTAGTGTCATCTGAACACTTTTTAACTACCAATTTGGGCAATGGTGGTACACTTTTCAACAACTTTAAATTCACTTAATAGCCTTTCTTTGATTTAGAGCTAGGTGTAGACAGCTTGATTCCTACTAACCATTTAATTGAAAGATGTCTCTAAACTTGTGGTTAAATATTGGCTGCCTCTGACTTATGATTTAAATCACAGAATTGTCTAGGTCGGAAGGGGCCTTTGAGATCATGTAGTCAAACCATCAACCTAACTCTGATAAAAATACAATAATCCATAACTAAACCATGTCCCTGAGTGCTATGTCAACCCATCTTTTAAATACCTCCAGGGATGGTGTCTCAACCATTTCCTTGGCATCGCTTTCCAATGCTTAAGAACCTTTTCAGTGTAAAAATTGTTCTTGATATCCAGTTTGAATTTCTTCTGGCACAACTTGAGTCCATTTCCTCTCATCCTATCACCTGTGACTTGGGAGAAGAGACTGACCCCCCCACCTCTCTACAACCTTCTTTGAGGTAGTTGTAGAGAGTGATAAGGTCTCCCCTCAGCCTTCTTCAGGCTGAACAATCCCAGCCCCCTCAGCCTCTCCTCTTAAGGCTTACTCTCTTGGATTTCCTTTTTTCAGTGTTTCCAGTTGTGACACAATCATTAACAGCAAACCTAGTAGATCTCTTCAGTTCCTGATTCCTGTGGTCTCCAAGATGAACTGTTCTTGCCTGAGGCTGCAGGTTATAACTGCCAGAACCGCATGAGCTCTGTTGGGAATTTCCCCCAGACTGTGGCTGTAAGGTTTGCAATGTTCTTTGTCTCCCATGTGAAGTTATGGGATTTTTTTTTTCTTTTCAATAATGTGAATGCTGAAAAAGGCTTGTTTGTGATAAAAGGCCGTCCTTGTATTCTCAAAATGGAGAAATACTTCTAATTAAGTATTGGAACAGTCTGGGTTGGTAGCATCTTGTTTTCCTGTGTTATCTTATGCTTAATCTTAATGGCTACATCTCAACCAGTAGACCTGGTGCTATTTCTAGGTCCTGAGATAAGATGTGTGTCTCAGACAATGTCCTAACCCCAAATCTTTCTAAAGTTTGGCACACAACCCCTTCTTACTTGCACCTCTGGTCAGCCTGCTGATTTTCACGATAAGGAAACCAAGGGATGCAGGCCAGAAGGAGTTTATACTGAGTGGTCCTGCCAGATCTTTGTTCTGGATGCTTTTATTCATGCTCACTCACACTAAATATGATTTATTATGTAGTTACTAGGTTTCTTTCACCGATGTGAAGTGCGTATGGATAGGGTTACTGTTTAACTCCAAAAAGTGAAAATGGAAAACTATGAACTAATTAAGAAATTATTCTATTACAACTTTTACTACAACTGTAATCTATTGCAACCATTATGTGTCTCTATTGACACAATTGCTGACAAATTGCTTTGTGTAGTCTGGATTTAATATTTAGAAAATGTGTTTGCAGGAAGAACGTGCTTTTCTGCATCTTGTAATGTTTTGGGGTTTTTGTCAGTTCATTTGAATGTAACAGAAGTCTGACAGACAACTGATGAACTGTAGCAGCTCTCAGAAAAGAGTGGAGGATTCTGCCTTTAAAAACTGACTTTGATACACATAAACATAATTTTTCAACATTCTCAAAGCATGCATCAAATACATCTTGAATTACGTATTCTTAACTGCATAGTCGGAAAACAGAACAATAATTAGGATGGAGCCACAGCAAAAACCAACCCAGGAGACAGACAGTCTTGTTTCATGGCTATTCTTAGGGTTAGATATTCTTTTTGACTACTGGTAATGAAAAATAAACTGTTTAAAGTTTTTTTGTGTACACTCCTGGTTTAGGGTAGAGTAGCTCAGCCCAGGTCAGGCAAAACAGAAATCTGAAAGGTGACTTTGTGAGGAGTTTGGGCCACGATAACAGCATGCATTTTGCAAAGTGTTCTGATCTGCTCTACTCACCTCGTGCATTTCACCTGTGCTGTTTTACACCCAGCGCAGCTCTGTGCAGAGGTGCGCACTCACCCAGTGTGGCTCAGCCTCTCTCTGCTGAACAGCTGGCTGCTGTTTCCAAGGTAGCTTCATTAGCAGCAGTTTGGGTCTTGATCTTCACTGTGATCCTCCACAGTATGCAGGGATCTACAATATCATCTTCCTGACACATAGGATATAGAACTTGGATGGGTATCCTGCACATTTTCTTTCTGGGACAAGTGAAAGACCTATTTCTGCAAAAGATAGCTCCTGCTGAAAAGGAGATTCTGACCTAAATGCAGGGTGGTACCTGTAGTAAAAGAGTTGTGTGGAAGGCTTGTCATTTGAGTTTCTATTTATGGTAATTTTTGGCAGTACAAATGTTGGCATTTTCTCAAGAGATGCTCTTCCACTGAAATGAGCAAATTTCGTAGCCTTTGCTCATTTTAAGTCACCTCAACAGGGCAGCCAAAATATTTACGCAAATAAAAAGGCATAAAATATTCTGTGCTAATCTGTATGGAGTTTGACTGAACAGGATCAGCTCCTCAGTCTGCCATCATCTTTTCATGCTTATTTAGGCAAATTGAGTGTCTGCTTCCTCTACAGTTTGTAGACAATAGAACACAGCCTATCTTGAGCAATCTCTATCTGCAGCAAAAAAGCCAGTGGGGCCCAGATTTTCGCTTTGCCCTCATGAAACTATTTTGAAAAAGACTTTGTGGCATCTCTATAGGCCTGCATTTCAGTGCCAAGAGTCAAAGATAAAAAGGAATGTTGCGATCTCATTTTAGTCCTGCTTCTGTCCAGGCTTTGCTAACTCACGCCTGTTGTTGGAAGCCATGGGGTTCCGTGGCCAGGATAGAACTGGAACGTTTCTGGAAGATATGCACAGAATTACAAAAGCTGAAATTATTATTTTCCTCTTACTCAAACTGCAAATTTAAAAATAAAAGAATCAAACTACTTGTGAGGCATCATGGGCATATTTTTGCTGGAGGATAGAGAACATCCTCTTTCTTCTGATTAGGTAAAACAGTCTTCGTTTGTTTTTCTTGCTGAAATTGTAGAAGAATGCAGGAGTCCAGGGAGGAACTAAAATCTTGGATGGTAGATGTTGTGTAAATGTGGAATTAAGATAGGGGTTGTGCATCTCAGATGCCCACAACCCTAGTGTGCAAGGGGTAAAGACAAAGCAGTGCTGTTTAGTGGTAAAAGCAGTGGTCATGGCAAATCAGCTGTGTAAGTGTTGTTTCACCCAATAGTATCATTTCCACGTTTCCCTAGATAGAGGATGAAATAGTTCAGACGCCTCCTTCTGTCAATATCTTTCTGGTATTGCTGAAGGGTGAACTAGAGCAGGGAGACAGAGCTGTGTGTTGTCAGTACAGTGAAACTCCTCTCTATGCACACATGGCATCCCCCCAAGGAGCACTTCATAAATACCCTGGTCTTCCTTCTTTTGCTGAGAACTGTTTTTACAGGATCTGCTGGGAGCTGCCATTGAAGAGTAGTTATTTTCTTTGAAATTGGTGGCTTGCATGTCAAGTAAACGAGTGTAAAATCTCATGTAGGTGGAAGTGTTTATTTTACACAGAATTGGCATTGGAAATCTCAGAAGGAAAAATTAAAGCCTGGGTAAAAAGGAGACTTACATCTGATATGAACTGTTACTGAGAGTTCTGATATTAGATCTATTCTCTGTGCTTTCTAGATTTAAGAAATCAACAGCCACAAAACAAAAAACACTCTCAGAATGAAAAATTGTAAGTTTGGTTCATGCAAGATGGCTCTGATGGGATCTACCTCCAATTATTGTTTCACTCAGGCGTTTTGTCTGCAGAGATTAGCAGGTTGAGGTGATAGCTTTTTCTGATGGTGTTGTGGGTAGTTTTCACTAAAAAAGAAAGGGGAAAGGAATAATTCTTTGCAATAATATTTTCTTATGTGATCTTGGGTAAATTACTGAACTATTGTGTGCTCAGCTTCCTCAAGAAGAGAACAATGCTATTTCTGTGCCTTGCACAGGTGTTATGACTGTTAGTGTGAATAAAGGATATTTTGTTTTTCTTGGGTTGGACCAGCACAGAATGTTTTTAGTTGTCTTTAAAAAAAGAAAAAAAAAAGTTTCTATTCAGTATCAGTGTGTTTTGTCCAGTATATACTGAGTTGTCCCATTATGCTTTATAAATTATCTTCTTTTTAAAAAAAAAAGATTTTTTTTTCTTTTAAATTTTACATCTCTTTTTAAACAAAAGCTGCCCTTTTTGGAAGAACAGTTTTCTTCAGAAAATGTAGAAGCTAAACGTGTTTTTATTTACATTTCAGACAGTGAAACTCATAGCATTTCTGAAATAGTTCTGTCAGAAAAAAACCCTACCGTTTGACATGTTCAATTACCTCCTGCTCCACCCCCTATATTTTTTTCAGCTTCACCTCTGTATGTAGGTTTATTATAACAGTAACATTCTTTGAAAGATGTAGTGTCCAACTTACAGACCAAGGTGCATAAAAGAAAGCTGAGGTGACTTTAACATACCTCTGCAGTCTTTGGACTCCAGTCTGATTTATAGATATTTGTATTTATGTGTCTTCTCTTCTGATGCTTCCCTAGGCATCACGGGAGTGACCAAATTTCTTCTGTGTTAAATGCCAGTGCTGAAACTTTTTTCTAGAGTCCTGGCCTGAATTTGTTATTAACCCAATGCATATACAAAGCACCTCAGAAGACTACTGTTGAACCCTTTATAGTAATGTTTGTGCTGTCCCTTAGTGCAGGTCACTGCCTGTAACGACCCTATTGCCCAGCAGTGCCTGCACTGCTAGCTTTTCTAAAATCCTGTGGATGCCTTGATTTGCAGATATGGTTAGGCTGCAGTCAGCTATTTGGATAAAAATACCCATCTTCATGATCGAGGCATGAATGCTAGTAAAGGCTGGTGCTTTGCTTGGTAAGAATTACTCAGTGTTTATGTGATTTCCTGAATGTCTTGAAAACAGCTTTTCCAAGTTCCAGATGCAAATTTTTATGGTGGAATAAGCACACTTACTTCATTCTGTCTTTAAGAAAGCCAAACCAGAAACCTCACTCAGAGGTTCATCACTTTTCAGCCTTCTTTCTTCCTGAAAAGGGACTGAAGAAATATATTTTTTTTAATGTTAATTAGCTTTCTGCTGAAACTTTTTATAACACAACAGAAAAGAAACTTCACTTTTGGTGAGCAATTCTGTGATTGCACATTTAATACTGAACTACAGTTTATAAATACAAAATAAAACCCCCAGACTGCTTAAAACATATTTATTAATGGAACAAAGCAAGGCAAGAACAGCATCCAAAGAATTCATGTTTGAAGTAACAGATAATCCTGTAATTGCTACTTCTTGGTAAAATTCTGAGTACGTGAAAGAGAGCCTTTACTTTAAAATGGCACATATGCATCAAAGATGCTTTCCGTGTCTTTTATACGGTAGATTTCTTTCAAGTAAAGAAACACCCACACAGAAAGGGAAAAAATGGTTTTATTGTGCTCTAAAGTCAGTTCATTTCTACTCGAACGCAAATGCTAGTTTTTGGCAGCCCGCAGATAGAAATGTGTTTAACGTTGTGAAGGTGGATTGTTGCTACAGCAAGGACTGGAAGCGGATGTCAGCTTGAGGGAATTATTGTCAGTTTTTGCGAGCGGTTCTTTGCTGAAGGATTTTGGACTAGCCACTGCCAAAGCTTAGAGCAATGTTTGTTTCCTTCAGTTGCTGATCTTCATAAAAGCACCATGCAAAGAAAATTTACCTTAGTGCGTATGTGAGTATATTGCAAGCTTCAGCATTCAAACCAGAATCCTGACTCCCACGTGCACAGGGGCTGTTAGCCGAGCAGTCTACTTAGCAAAGTTACCACTCTTAAGAAAGCTAGTTTCATCTAACCAGAGAGGTAGAGAATGTCCGGAAGAAGCTGCTGTGAGGACTTCTCTTCCACTGTGATTAGCCAAGACTTGAACATCACCTATATCACTTGAACATCACTAGTGTTCTAGAGAGTAAGGAGCCACAATTTAATAGAAATCAATCTACCAATATGTGCAATAAAATAGGAGATAGCCTATCTATATGTTTTTAAGATCTCCTATATAGTTCCACTGCAGAGTATGGAACTGCCTTTTCATCTCTTCAGAGTTTTTCAAGGTGTATATAAGTGTTCTTTTTCTCTGAATTTCCATAGGACTTCTCTTTAAAGTGATTAGCAAGAGCTGGTGAAGGGTTTGGTGAAGCCTTGATTCAGAACTGCGCTTACTTTTAACATAAGTTTTGTCGTCTCTGCTAAAGAGCCTTTTCTGAATTCCTGAGAAAAGCCTGGTGGAACTGTGCTGGTGAACTCCCTTCTTGCAGTTGATGTTAAATATAAATCTCTTGCATACCAATGTTTGTTTCTTCCACTGCCCACCTTCTTGTGTTTTACAGCTTTAAGACTGGCACAGTATGGATTGTCTCGTTTAATGTCTATCACCACAAGACCAGGTTGATATGCCTGCCTGCTACTGCAGTGTAAATACCAGTAAATGGCATGTTTTAATCCCAAAGATAGGGCCCATTTCTCTTTAAAAGATGGCTGGTTTGCTTGTGCTGGACATGGATCCCAGCACTTCATGGCATTAAAGGAGTTACTCTCTTGTTTTTAAATAGATGTTAAAAACAATGCAGTTGGAGATGGAGCACTGGGATGCTTGGCCAGTTGTCTCCCTGACTGGCTAAACCGTATTTCCATGCTATCCTTTTCATTAATCATTTTCAGAAAAAGAGGGAACGATGAGGTCCCCACAGCTAGACCAGGAGGGGCCACTTCTGTAACACCACCAGGTGACTGAAATCAGGAGCCACTTAGCCATGGAGACACTGGAGCTGAACACAAGCCTCTTCCAGCAAATCACAAGCCACAGTAAGCTGCCAAAACCTTGAAGGTCAGTAAGTGACTAAATAAACCCAGTTGACTGTATATATCTGATCTGGCTATAAGGACACTCCGGGAGGGGGTTTAAAAGCAAGCAGTAAAACTGGCATAACTCATCCTGTTAAAATCACAAGGAGTTTTATCATGGGTTTGTAATAGCAGTGAAGCTCAGCCAAATCTGGGGGCAATGGAACAGAATCTTCATAAACAGTGAATCAGAAGACAAGTGAGGGTTTGCTTGTTACCAGCGAGAGAGGCTCTTTCCAAATTGGAGTTTGGTCTTTGAGCCAGATTTCTGCGACTGTATTCCCAAGCTGTTCACACTGTCATATGTGTCATCAGAGACCACTGCTGGGTAGCTAGCAAAAAACACTTTTTGAGGAAAGGTGTATGTTTGCAAAAGTTTGAGGGTGAACCCTTGCTTCAAACACACAGTCCTGTTGTCATAGGTATCAGCATGAGGGAAATATAGGGATTTAGAAAGGGAACAGAGAGAAATATTTATTTCATTGTAAAAAGTGACCTTGAAAATGTGCATATCAATTAACCAGCATCTGCCAAGAAGTTATTCTACAAACAATAAACTAAAGAGCTTACAGAAATGTACTTTTTTCTTTCTGAAAGGGATGGCTGGATGCCCACAGGAATACTATATCTCCACCAAAAATGTGTATTTTTTTAAAATTTCTTATCAGATATACCATGATGAAATTAGTCTTGAGTAAAAGTGATGCTGAGAGCCAAGGACAATTGGGAATAAGAAACTCCACAGTTGCAAATGCTAGTTTAGTTCATGTCATGTGAGCCTGCTGAGAAAGAGCAGAACCTTTGTCCCTTTGAAATGTTTTCATAACCCTTCCAATATCTAGTTCTTAGTGAGAGGGCTGCATGTCAAGTGCAAGAGAGAGACGAAAGGTCTGAAGGATCAGAGCTTGTCCTGGAACAGCTATACCAGAGCTTTGGGTGATCACAGCACTGTCCCTGCACAGAATGAGCCTGAATAATTAGGTGTTCTTATCTTCAGCAGTTTGGTTCTGTATGGCTTTTTGTTGCAGTTTATTTCTATCAGAAAGCACAACTAATTTTCAGGAATTTTGTAAATCAGAGGAAAAAAAGAGGGGGGG
>VZRU01011247.1:317327-331524 GCA_013398155.1 Pedionomus torquatus
GAGGGGAGAGACAGGATGGGACATGACACAGTCCTGAGAGTGATGGCTGCCCCCAGGAAGCGCAAAAAGGGAGTGAGAGATATTAAAGTGAATCGTGATGTTTCAGTTGGCTTATGTGATTTTTGGTCTGTCCATTTTAAGGAAAGCCAATGGTTCCTGAAGGCCAAGCTATATTGTTACTTACACAACAAAAAGGACTTAAGTTATGTATATAGCTTACTTTTTTCCCTTCAAACATTATCCACTGCCCTTAATCTGTATCTCAGGAAAGGGGGGAGGAAATCTCCAGCATTTATTTAATCACTAAATGGGATAACATCATCTTCGTTCTGAAGGATGCTAACTGCCTATCCTTGTTTGCTGAGCACAGGTTGATGGCTTGTGACCACAGGATACAATTTAATATATTGATTTCAAGAGGTCCCTTCCAACTCTGACAATTCTGTGATTCCGTGTCAGTCACCACGGTAACTAGGCCAAACACAACTGCCACATTGTTTTCACACAGAGTTCTTCCTTAATTTCTTTTAATGTGAAGGACCCACAAAAGCTGGAAAACATGTTGGACTCTGTATTTCTCTTTTAGCCTCAATGTTCTGCCAAACAGCTGTCTGTCACTGACTTAGTCCATTCACATTTTTAACCCTGAATCATCCTTTGCTAAGCAGAATTGCTCATAAACTGGCTTATGCTTGTAGTTGATAACAGATTGTTACATTCTCCTAATATTTGCATGATCAGGTTAAAGATTTGACCAAAATATAATAATTGTCTGATACATTTGAAGGGAAAAAACCAAATAGCACTTTGAACTAAATCAAAGTCTTGCCTGAATCCTCAGCTTTAAACCCCTGTGTATTAGCTTGGTGCAGTTTGTACTTATTTATGTATTTGAAGGCTTAGTATAAAGTAGATTGAGCTGGAAATGAGAAGGTTAAACCAGCTGTGGAAATTGCAGCAGGAAAGCAGAAGGTAGGAAGTTACCATAGGTGTGATTTTTTACGTGGGCTATTTTCATTATTTCAAATCAAACTGCCCATCATACTGCAGTTTTTAAAGTGTTTTATTTATGGTGTCCCTCAGCTAGACTTACAAAATTGTTATCTGTACTGTGCTGTGCTGGCAAGGACACTGAAGGCACAGTGTAGGGAGATGTAGGAAAATTGTTCAGAGTCTTGCAGGAGGTCTTTAGCAAGAACTTTGAGAGATATGATAGTGCTGTCTTTTTTCTCTGTGAAGGAAACCATGAGGGCTCAGGTTCATAGTAGTCAATGCAGAGCTGTTTCAATTCTAAGGTGAATTATTACCTTAGGATAAGAATGTAACACTGGTAACCTTATTTATGCTGGTTAGTACCTAATTTCATATACTGTGATAATGAAGAAGGATAGCCTAAAAAACCACGGAGTATCCAAGAGACTCTCAGATTGTGATCTGTACCCTTTCCTAGCCTGTGGTCCTCATTTGGGGAAATGAATATTTGTACTTGAGATTTGAATGTGGACACAGAAGGCAATTTATGGATTGCTTGTGTACAGATTTAGCTTTCGGTCCACCCAAAATTGATGACAAGATGATCTTAGAGTCCTGTATGATATAGTGGATGCCAGTTTGATTCTGCCTGATTATACACTATTAGACCCATAGGTAATTCCCAGATTCTCTGTAATGCAATTTGCATTTGCAAACTGTGTTCTCTCCCACAGGCTGTGGGAGTCTTTGCTGGTGTAAGGAGCCCTCTGTTGGAGCTGGCAGCAATATGGTAGCATTATAAACTAATCATCAGCAGACAAAACCTTTATTTGCCTCATTCTCCAAAAGGGAAAACCACAGTGAAAGGCTAAAAATCTACAATTACTTTATGATGCCAACATCTGCGTCATTTTGCAGAGAACTTACTACAGATGGAACAAATATATCTCTGCTGTAAAAGAAAAAGGAGTGGAATGAGATTAAAATTTCCTTGAAGACTTCTGAGCTATGAAAGTTAGAGCACTCTACAGAAATGGCTCATAGGCAGTGCAAGTGCTTTTCTGATGCAGAAATTAATGCCATTTGGCTTCATCTGCCAAGTTCAATAACTTCTGAGCTTTTAAATTGCACCTGTTGAATTACTACAGTTTTTCTTCTTGCTTAATTTTTGAAGTGGAGCTTTGGGTTTGCAAACAACAAACACACTTTGCTTTTTAACTCATATGTTAGTGTGGGTGTTCAAGACCAGGCTGGATGGGGCTTTGATCAGCCTGGTCTAGTGGGAGGTGTTCCCTGCCCATGGCAGAGGGGTTGGAAATAAACTATTTTTAAGGTCCCTTCCAACCCAGACCGGTCTGTGATTCTATGGTCTTGGTCCTGTGACCAGAACTCAGTTTGTGCCTTCAAAATCCATGCTATTGCAGGCTTCACTTCTTCACTACTCAGCTTAGAATTGGATGGAAGTGACTTCATGTACAATACTGTTGAGTGTTTTTGCTAGAAAACTTGATAGCGAAATTCCAGGCCGTTTTGTCTGTTCCTCTTTCAAGACAGGGTGATTTCTCATTGCGGAACGCGGCTGTGTTTTCTTGTGTTTTGAGAAATGACAAATATAATAGCACAAATATCTCCAGTGTAGCTTAACCAACTGTTTTAGGTACTAATAGAAATTTGATTATGCCAATGTAGACTGCATGGTCTGAGCAATGCGTGTTTAGCACTTCTCTGGGATGTCTTTTCCACCAGTACTGCCATACCACAATCCTTCCACCTTTCATGGTATTGCAGTCAGAACAGTAACCACAACTTTGATCTGTTCTTGAATCTGTCTCTTGTCTCCCTGTTTCCATTTCTACGTGTTTTAATATGTGAGGTTAAAATAAAAATCTTTCTGGAATAGATGGCAAATAATTGGCTTCAGCTTCTTTCCTCTTTCCTTTCCCCACTCAACCCACCTGGGCCTATGTTTATTGAACTCCATACATTGTCAAGACAGTATTTGTAAATGGAATTTAACTGTAGGTGAGTGGTACAAATGTAATAATATTACACAACTCTTGTTTAATTTTGAAGGCTCCATCCTCAGCAACAGCGTTTATAATGGACGGTTCAAGCTGAATTATCCATTATTGCTCCCAAAGTTTACAATTAAACTATCGATCAAAGCTGGCAGAAAATTCTCAAGCAGGCTGGGTGTGCACCAGGCTTGTTTCAGATGCAGGCTGAGGGAGAGAAACCCAGAAGCAGCCTTCAGCTAATCCTCTTAGTGCTAACTGTCCTGGATGCAGCAGTGATTATGTATCGTGCTTATACAGTTTTAATAGTGCAGGTCCTATGCAATTTGCGACCTCTATTTCTGCCCGGAAAGATTGGAGCTTAACAGGTTTGGATCCACAGGGAACCAGCTTCGGCTTTTAGGCTTCTTCAGACACTGCAGAATGCATCTTTTCTGGGGAATTCCACAATAAAATGACTGTTATTTATCATTACAAACCTCTTTATCATTTAGTCAATAAAAGGCCTCTCTCTCTCACTTTTTTTTTCCATGGTGTGCTCAGAGTCAGAAATCTGTATTAGTCTCCCCTGGCCTGAAGGCAAGAGATGTCAAATGCTAAATCATGATCTGCCCTGGCTTTCTGGCTAAATTGTGTATGAAGGCCTGAGGCAAAAAGGTGCACATGCTCATTATTTGAAACAGAATGATTTTTTCCCCCTTTCTTTCCTTTTTTTAAAAATACATATTGAGACATATATGGTAACACACATACAGTAAGCTTCAGAAAAGTATCAAACCTGAAACAAACCAGCCAGAGCTAAATATGTCAAATATATGTGCTTGCAGATTGGCAAATGGAAAAGGGATTGTCAAGAAAAATCAGATGATCTTCCCCTTTTGAACTTTTTGTTAGCAGTGGGGAAAAAAAAGTGTTAGTTGACAGCAAGGTGACAGATGTGGTAAATAATGCATCTGGTGAATTCACCCCAGTTTTTCTGGCGGGGGGAGGAGACATTTGAAATGAATCTCAGTTTGAAATTGGTCAGAAAACCTACATGGAAACATATATTAAAGCCTGTGATTGTTTTGCAAACTGTTTTGAGTGTGTCTTCACCTAATTATTTGTTCACAGTTTGTGATAGATCATCTCCCTCACAGGGCATTGTTCCTACCCCAGGTTGGCTAGGAGACTTCTGCAAAGAGATTTTAGGACAGTCATCCCTTGGGCAAATTTTTGTGTGAACATATTTGCATATATATGTCAAAGTCTCTCACTTTTGTAAGTTTTCTTGTGAGGTAACATGCATACCAAAATATTAGTGGGAAATATTTAAGTGGTCGTGCATGCCTTTTGAAGCAAATTTAAATTTTTATATATTTATCTTGACACTAGGGAAATGTTCAAAAATGTTATTTTCCAGTGTTTGTTCAGCAGAAGGTGACAAGGAGCTTCTATAAAAGCATATTAAACTGCAATATTTCCACACTGTGGACTAGAGTTTCAGAAGCTGCAGTGAAGCCTGGAGAGCTACTCTGGAGAAACTAAACAATGTATGTATTTTCTTTAGTGCTTAAAATTTTTTGTGTTTAACAATGAAACGTTCTACATATTATTGCTGACTGTCTGCTCTTTTAATGGAAGCAAGAAAGAGGCCACTGCTTGGACATGAAAAAGGGCACTGTAACAGGCACTGTGTTCAGTGAGCCAAATTTTTGACATTGCAATTTTGATGTTGATTCCGTAAAACTGGATTTGTTCAAATGCTTCATTGCTGTTTACAAATGTTTGGGAATAAGCTGAAGCTGCTTAAATTCAGATATTCTATTTCTGAAGGTGTCAGGGAAAAGATCTGATTGGATCAACCTTTTCAGGGAAGACCCCTCAATGGTATGACGCGTCACTGGCTGATGCTTTCACCTAAAAAGCAAAGTGTGTGAGCTCAACATCTTCTAAGCAGTTAATTTTTCAGTTCTTAGTGGAGATATTTATGCACAGTTATATGTTAAATACAAGATTGCTTGGTTTAAAATGTCAGTGATTTATTTGAGCTGTGCTAATATGTATTTTCTAGTTACAACTGGAATGACCTACACTGTCAGTGTGATTTTTCCAAATTTAAAATAATGCACTTTGAGAATCCTTTTATCCTAGTCAGATAAAACATGGGTCTGTTCTGTATACATCACTGATTCTGTATTTATCCAACAGAAAATGATGTCCTGTTGAAATTCCTTGAGCTTTTTCCCCAGCTGTCACAAATATGAAAATTATATTAAAAAACAGACCATGGTTTTGAAAACTGAGCACAGTTAGGTGCTAGTTTCTAAAGTTCAGTTAAACAGGGCATTTTAAATTTAACATACAAAAATAGCGTATGGCATTGGTTGACTAAAAGTGAATGAAACAAGTTGATGTTTTCATTTTTGTCATATTAAAAACCCCACCAAACTAATATAAAATGAAATCCCACACATGAATTTTTCTGCAATTTCACTATTCTGTTCACATTAGAGTAGAGCTTACAAACAAACAAAAAAAAAAAAAATCTCTCCACTGCTTATGTTTAAATTGAATTCTTCTCAGCAAAGAATCTGACTTTACAGGGACACAGCTTGATGTATTGCAACGCTATGGTTTCTTCATAAATGCAGAGGCTGGTGCTATATCCCATCTTATGCATCTGTGGATTTCGTCCTGAGTTCAGGTATGTGTGAATGACCAGCTGTTCCCAAATAAATGGATAGATGGACTGGTGAGCCTTGCTGCATTCTGGTTCCACTTGCTCTCTTCTGCAAGCAAAATCCCTGGCATGGCTGAGGGTAACAGCAGCTTTGTTCTCTGAAGCTTCAAGGTATGCTATTCCTGCATTTCCCTTGACAGTCTGCTGTCATTCGTGGCTGGAGAGTATGTATGGGACTTACGGAAGAGAGAGAGAGCACATATATCACATGTGGAGCACCACACTTATGTGGTCAGGCTTTTGGCATGCCACTATGTGCAATGAATTTGGAGAACTGAAGTTTGAGGGCAAGATCCTTCCCTCAGTTGAGTTCAGCAGGTCACGTGTGCTCTCAGCAGGTGTGCTGTAAATCTGGACCTGTTCCTGTTAAAACAAAGGAGTTGCACAAGGGCAACCCGGAGGAAGTAAAGCTTTCCTTGTCTGAAATGTTGTACATATGACTTCTTGCCTGGAAGGGCAATAGTCCCGTTGAATCGAAATAATAGAAAATAATAAGCCTAATAAGCCTGTGCAATAACATGCATTCTGAGGTCTGTGCAATACCGGTGCTTGGTGTAACAGAAGAGCGTGAATGTTAATACTGTGGCAATTTGAAAGCACTTTAGTGTTACTGTTATTACTCCTGCTAAGGAAAAGGAATCCTATGAAACCTGTTCTTATGAAGCACAAAACTTCAAAAGTGTTAACTGTAATCATATAAACTTTGGCAGAATCTGCTTACTTCTACTTTTTAAGCAAAAAGCATTCCTATGTTCTTTCATTCTGTATGCAATCCTCCAGTTTGGGTTCTCTGCTGCTTTTATGTTTCTAAGTTATCATGTGCCCTTTTGTATGTATACACTGAGTTGTTCAGCAGAGTTCTCCATGAATGTCAAGGAAACAGAATTTTGGAGTAGTATTTGTTTGCTAAGTGTTTCTGCAGAACTCTCATGGGTATTTGCTCTGCTTTTTTTCTTTGTGTTGTTTTTCTTTAAAACAGAATCCAGTGGGACTGTATATTCTGTATTAAGTTTATTCAGTGCAATGAGTCCTGATTCCTGTTTCACTGTGACTGTAATTCAAAATAACTTAATGGAAATCACTGTAGCTTCACTAACATAAAGCTGAGAATCAGACCTATAAATTCTATATTTGTTACACAAAAGCAGATAGCACTTAGGACTGAAAGACTTTTAATTGTTGCCTCCCTTTCATTTAATCATGGTCTAACTTTCTATAAAAGTGTTTTAAAAATTAAAAACAAAGCAAGAATCCTGGTAGTGTAATTCCAAGATAACACCTTGTATTGACTGCTTTCTTCATATTATGAAAATTTATGCCTAGTAAGAAATCATAAAAATAAGAATAAAATTTTAATGTAATAAAATTTTAGCCAACATTTACGTGTAGCTCTAAGAAGTCTCAGTCACATTCATATACTTTGAACTCCCTAACATGATTCTGAAATCATATGTGTCCTTAGAAAATACAATTACAGTTGTTTTATTTTTTTATTTTGGCTTCAACTTAGCAAAGTGCATCTTTCAAACTGAAACTGCCTTCAATGAAAAGTGGTGCTTCAATGAAATAGACTGTTTTCCTACTTTTAATGATGTGCTTGTTTTAATTTAGTTGTAAATTCACGTTTCTTTAGGATTCATCTGACTCTTATCCCCCAGCTATATGTGTAATCCAGGCTTCCTGTTTTAAGGTCATTTCTAACTTAGAAAATTGTCATTATACTGGATATAAATATAAGGAAGGATTTAAAAATGTTCATAAGTTTAGTATATTTCTTAGTTAAAAAGACAGCTCTGTATATTTCCCAGATGGATCTATGAATAAAATTTGTGTTAATATTTTCATATGACAACCGTTCCTTTTTTCTCATGCTTTTTCTTTGTTCATCTGAATAATTTATTTATTTTACGTTCGTAACTCATAGTTCCTATAACATATGCACATTAAAGTCCAATACATGAAACTAATATAGAAACTGCAGCCCAAAGTTTTAGCTCAGTAAAATTCCTTCGGTTGTAAATAGAAGTAGTATTTGAGTGGGGTATTTTGAGATTTTATTAACCGTAGTCTCTGCAGGATCCGAAACCACTCAGTTCCACAGGTGGACTCCTCAGGACCTGAATCAGCCAGGTGCCAAATGTTCTTCATTGTGGTTGTGTAAGGTGTTGGTTGTATTTACATGGCTAATCACACTCTGGATATGTCCGCTGTCTGCATTCTTGACTTGTAGGAACATGCCAGCGTCTAGATTTAAGCTGACCTCTAAAGCAGCAAGAACAGGAAGCGGAGAGGCCACAAAGCTTGTGGTGCTCAGAGTCACTTTTAAATTTGCACTTCACTTCGCAGTGTAGAAGTGGGTGTTCAGTGTGCTGTGTAACGTGCACGGATGACAGCCTGAGGACTGCATATCTCACCTGACATAATGTCAGTAGTCACTCTGTGGTAAGTTACTAAACCATAGCTTCATTTAAAACCACTTGCTGTGGTGGGCTTCTGCTTTCCTTCACTTGTGCCATCTACACTAAAACCGGACTTGATGATAAGAAAGGCTTAGTCTGTTGTAAGGACAACAGCTGGCTTTGAGGGCAGGCACCCAGCTCAGTTTTCCTTGCAAAGGGCTCAAGAAACTCCTTGGTCTTAGCCTGAGAAGACCAGAGGGCAGTTGGGTAGGAAGAAGGGGGAGAGCAAAGCTGGTTTGGGTACCAGGACAGGAAGCAGCAGGGAGGCAATTTTAAAAGCTGATTTCCTTGGCACTGTTAAAGTCACCTCTGGCACCATGTTTTTTTTGCAGTGGAGGAGCAGTTTGTCCTCTTACCTCTTCACTTGGTCTTTTCCTTCCATAATACTAGATATAATAATTATACATGTTGTCTAATACTGAGATCCTTTCTCTATCCTATACTTGTAAAGCACACGGCTGACATGGCTGTTCTCCCTGTTGCAGCCTGCCAAGTACCACTGGATTCCAAATAACAAGAAGCAGAAAAAATGGGCAGTTACTGAAACTGTGCTTATAGGGCCACTGGCAGACTTGCTTCCTGCCATTTGAGTAACGAAGTCACACTTTCAAAATCAAATATTATTTTCTGTAAGGAAGCATTTATTTTCAGAATCTTTGGTACACAGTGGCCTAAATACTACACTCCTAATTCTGGCAAAACTACAACAGACTTCAAAGTTACTTTTTCCTTGATTCAGGTCTGCAGGATTGTGCTTTTAAGTACAAACATATCATTTATATGTGGCCTAATTCCCAGAATTGCTGAGCAGACCCATAGTATGTTGCCAACAAAGGGAGTAGGGAGAACTAGACAGCTTGAAATACAGTAGTTAATGAAATTATTTATGTTGCTTTCATAATTACATTTATAACTGTGTCATCATGATGTGATGTGTTGATTAGTATCCTGAGCAGTTCATGTAATTCAACACAGCATAGGGAATTAGCAGACTTACAGCAGTACCATGCTACTGTTTCTGGCACGTTTCTTTTCCCATCTGTTTGATGGATTGGGAGGTGACCGCAGTGTGAGAACTGATGAAGAGGCAATGGCTTCCTTCCTTTGCATGCCAGCACGATGCTGTGGCTGCAAAGGGAATTTGCCACTGCAGCATCAGTGCAGTGCGGAGCGTTGCCAAAGTGGTTCTTGATCATCTTGGTGTGAAAGCATCCATACATACATCTGTTTCTTTTTGCTGTGGACGTCTGCAAAGTTTGTAATGAGTCACTGCCACATATTTGTAGTCAGCAGCAGACTGCATCTGGAATACACTGTAACTCTTAGTCTGGTGAAGTATTAAATGTGAGCAAATGTCCCTCATGGCTCTAAAGGGGGAACTCATGCGTTGTCTCTGATCCAGACTTTAGCTGTTCAGTCATAAGCAAACGGCTTACCTTCTGTTTTGCCACATGCCAAATTACAATTGTGTTGGCGAATGCTAGCAGGACTATATAGCATATGTACAGTACTTTGAATGTAGAGTTTGAATATTACAGTTATTAGGGAGTGTTGATGAATGTCTATGGACAACATGCATTTTCAGTTAAGTTCTGTGACAGAGATAGGCAACAGTCACATAAGTCTCTGCAAGTTTGGCCAAAACCCAGTTTCTGCTAGGGAAAACTTCTTTTTAGGCTGAAGATTAGAAGAAGAGATTGGCTTCTGCAGATGGTCTGGCATACACAAACAAGACAATCTCATGAGTAAGTCAGACCTTAACACCACTGATTCATTAGCCTGTCTTTATTAATGCTGGGACCAGATGATTCAGACATGTAAGAACTCTGGTCCAATGGCATGTAGTTTAGCAAACAAAAAAATCTATGTCGTGATCTGAAAGCTTAGTTTTACCTTTGTAATACTTTACATCTTGCCATA
This sequence comes from Pedionomus torquatus, assembly GCA_013398155.1. Lineage (NCBI taxonomy): Eukaryota > Metazoa > Chordata > Aves > Charadriiformes > Pedionomidae > Pedionomus > Pedionomus torquatus. The sequence continues at coordinate 327,416 of VZRU01011247.1, forward strand.
TTGTTCATCACCTCCTTTCAGATGTGTGAGAAGGAGTATGCCATCTACAATATTTTCTGAGGTTTTTGGAGAGAGTTCAAAGAATTGTAGCAAACTAATCAACTCTCTAATCTACATTTTATGTGAACACTTAAAAATGGTTCACAAACATAATAACTATCTTGTAATAATCCTTACAGGTTTTGATAAATATATATATTGTAAGGTACTTCATATATGCATGTCACGTGTCCTGGCTGTATTCTTCTGAACCACATCAAAATATAGTGTTGACACATCCTTGATTTAGGTTCTACTTTTTACACTCATGGGTATTTGAACTCATACGGCTGTTTCAATTTTCTGATATTTTCCTTCATGATAAATTTGCATTCCTTTTCTGGAATATTCCTTCACATTCTCACTCATGAAACATCTGCTATGTAATATTTATAACACAAGCGCAGACACTTGTGCTAGTCTGCTAGCTTTATTGAGCTGACTTGACCCTCTCATTGCTAGGTGTCAGTCTAAAAGTACACTTATTATTACACTTTATTGCACCAACAAAGACAAAGGTAATAAATTAATATTTTAGACTGAATTGTCTCTACCTTTATAAGGAGATCTACTCTACAGGCTGTGTATGTCACCTGAAAAAGTGCATATATATTAATCTGTGGTAATGGTACAGAATAAAATCTATTCTATGATTTTGAGAAATTATAGTTTAATTAACTTGATCTACTGAAGGCTTGAAGGTAGCTTGGATTAAATTTATGTATAGAATACACTGTAAGATTCAGTTGTTATCATGAAAAGAATATTATTGCATAGAGTAAATGTGATCCACTAATTTCTTTGATTTCTTCTAGCATCGTTACTCCTAAAGAGATAAATCTGTTATTTTGAAGGAGCCTTTCCTACTGCTTAATACTGTTTAGCAGATTAATGATCTTTGTCATTTATTGCATTATCAGTTCTGAATGCAATAGATAACATTTGTATAGATTCCTGCACTACTATTGTACATCACTGGTGACTGACAGTACAACTTATCCACTTAATTTTTGCAGGCCGATTCACAGATATCTTACCTGACAGCATTCTAATTTTGAAGTGCTCACTTTTCTTCTAACATCCTTTTCTTTCATACTGTTCTTTGCCAAAGAGTACTAACAACGCAGTCCCTGCTGCTTACAGAGTATGATCTTGGATACTTTTACTGGGATTTTTTCCTGGTCTACCTATGACAAAGGTAGTTTTTCATATTTAGCTGAGATAGTTTCACAGAGGATAGTATACAGCTAAGAAAAAAACTGTTCTAGTCTGAACTCCAGTGGCAAGTCTGAGTGAAGGTTATTTTTGCTTGGCTGTTCTTTTTGGCATTTTTATTCCTTTTGTTGTTTTGGGTTTTTTTTGATTTTGATTTCAAGAGGTGTGAAGCTGGATCAGAAGTTTCTTAAAGAGCTTTAAAATAAAGAGGTAAGGAATTAATAGGCAATTTCACTATAGGTTGGGTTTTTTTGTTTTGCTTTGGGTTTTTTTGTTTGTTATTTTAGAAGAAATGAAGTTTAGGACTACTTAAAGCACACAGCGCTCTGTATGCATGTAATCTACATGCATACCACCTCAAACTGTTAGGAAATTAAATACTGTTGAGCTTGTATGAGAGACCTCCAAAGTGAAAGCAAGTTTTGGAGAGAACACTCCCACTGCCTGAAGACCTGCCTGTCTTCCTTCTGATGGCTAAAATGCCAAGTCTGCAGTAGTCCTACTCACTGAAGAAAAGAGGGAGTTGAAAGCCTTCCTGGCCTTCAGACAATTCTCACTCTTTCGTTACTCCAGTGGTTGCTGAAGGTGAAGACAGCAAGTCCTCTGGATGAAGGTGAAGACCACAGTCCATCAGAATGGGCTGCCTGTCTCCTCAGTCATATTGGCAATAGGACAATTGCAATAACAGTGTGTTTAGTTAGAAATCAAACAGGCTGAATTCCCAGTAATTAGGTATTAGAAAACATTAAGAAGATTCTTGGGGTTGAATCAATTAAATTGGTTTTTGGCTTTTTTTCTTCAACTTGGAATAGTTTAAAAAAAAAAAACAAACAAAAAAACCAACCAAACCAAACAAAAGTGGGAGGGTTGTGATATGGTGTGTCATGATCACCATGAATAGGTTTCTGTTTCTTCTCTGTGGTACTGTATCTGGATATCCAGATTTACTCCAATGATATAGTATGGTTTTTCTATTTAACATCCGTTCATCATGTACTTCACTAACATTTTGAATCTCTGCCTGTTTCTAAAGTTCTTTTACTTCCTTTGTTAATTTGTCTATTTGTTCTGAAGTTATTTCCTTTTTTTTTTGTCCTAAATCTGTCCCTTTTTTACTGTGCAGTTACTTCCAGTCTTGAATCTGCTTTATTATAGTCTTCCAGCTTTAGTTTAACTTCCGGTTTTTCCTTCACTATGTCGTTATCCTGCATGTGTAAAAGTTGGCATGTATTCCAGATTTCATTGCTAATAAAATCTTAGATATCTTTCTCTTCTCTGATTTAAGCCTCAAGATCAGTCAGTTTTTACTCTTTAAGTCCTGTTTTCCTGCCTGACTTGCTCCTGATTGGTTCTTACTGAGCTTTTCCTTATGCCTTGCCTGCAAATCTGTTTTGTCTGCACAGATGACCTCTTTTTCCTGATTCTAGGCTACTTGAGATAAACATTGTACTTTATAGTAATAAAGTAAGAGGAAAAAAGGGGAAGATAGATAGTCTTTATACTGTTTTCCTATAACCTGAGGTAAGTGGAGCCCAGCTTTAAATCTTAAGGCTTGTCCCATCCAGCCTGCAGTTTTATGTGTACTCTTTAGCATCCACATACTTTCAGCATTTTTTGCATGCCTAGGAAGCTCTTAAGCATGTCATTTCTGTAATTTTCCTAGTGTCCAATATAGCTGAGAACTATATTGCAAAACTTTCCTCGTGACTGCTACTACACAATTTGAATTTAGATCCTGTAACTGTAGCGATAATTTGTGGCTTTGCCATTAGCCTTTCTTTTTTATAGACAGTGAATCGTAAATGCCATGTGCCTCCCTAACTGTGTGATGCAAAAGTGTGATTTGCCATTGTAGTTCTAGTCTTAAATCCATTCAGCTTCTGACTCTTTGTGAACAACTTCATGGAGGTAAAGATTGGGATTATGAGTCATAAAAATGCCATTTTATTTTCTGTATATATTGTGGTCAAGGAAGAACCAAAGTAATGTTTATAAAAGAACACCCTGGGAAAAGTTATATTGATTTTATCTAGCCTACCCCTGCTTTTTCATTTTTAATCTTAATACTTTCTCTGCTAGACGTGAATTTTTCTTCTTTTAGTGTTTTCAGTAGCTTAAATTTACTCCTCTGGTCACATCAAAGATGGTTGCCACAACTGTTCTCTTAGGTTCCTGTACCTCCATGAAGATACTTGCTGTCATTCCTGTAGAGGGGAAGAATAGAAAATGTCAATTTTACTTTGATGGCAAATTAAAAAAAAAAAATTCATTTTTCTCCCACATTCTACTTTCAGGATTTTTTTTTTTTTTATTCAGCTTGCTTTTTTAAAGGTGGTGCTATCTAATTACTTTGGCAGTTCTCTTTAGAGCTTACCTCATGACGGCAGTTGCTCCTAATTTCTAAGGTTTTGATCATATTTTCTCATATGAGAATTAAAAGCAGTGATGGGTGTGTGCTATGGCTATAAATGTTTGCTGAGGCATGGATATGAATCATATTTATTTCAGCAGCTTCATTAGAAATTTAATTGTAACTTCTACATGATTATGCCATACACTTATGACGTTCATGTGTTTTCATCACTCCATATTTTAAGATTGTTTAAGACTGAAGCATGAAATGGAGCTAATCCATCCCCAGCATGCAAGAGCCACCTCTTGTTTTCCTCTCCTGATGTGGTGATAGAAGATAAATTCAGGAAAAGTAAAGAAAGTGCATGTGTGGATACAGCACATGGACTTTGTCTGTTTCTCCAGTGAGAGGCTGCACCACTCTTACCAGTGAGGTTTCAAGAGGGCTCCTGTACCTGGGAGATCAGAATCCCATTTTTCTTTTTTCCCCTGTAACTTTTTTT
>VZRU01011247.1:331589-363564 GCA_013398155.1 Pedionomus torquatus
TTTTACCCTATGTGCAGTGTGTGGAGGAAAGAAAGAGAAAGGGAGAAGAAAGATTTTTCTAAATGTTGACTACCAGGAAGGGAAGTAGAACATAAGTCATCTGTAGGTTTTGGGGAAAATTAATTTTACTGGATACAGTGTGTGTATATATTTATATAAATAAAATACGGTATTAGCAATAATCAACATGCACATACAAGGCCCGTTTCTTTAGCATAGAATCAGTCATGATTGAAACTATTGCACTGCCTTTTCCACAAACATAAAATTCTGGAATATGGAAAATCAGACTTTTTTAGAATAAACTGACCATGTTCAAAGGTATTTTGTTTTGTGACCATGATTTTTCTGTTGTTCTTAATATGTTTCAGGGTGCATGAGTGTCCAAAGAGAAGCAAAGCATGTTCTAAGTTTTTCATTTGAGTCTGCACCACACCTTTTGCACTGTGTGGATGGGTATTTTTCAGTTACCTTTCTTGTGAAAAAGTAGTGCTACTCTAATGCACTGGGACTCCCCTTGTAGCAACTCTTCGCTTCCAAGTTCCAGCTAGCGGGTCCCTCAAAATATGTGCATGTAGCAATGTAAGAGAAAAGGGTGTCACAGTTTTAACTGAGCATGTTATATAAAATCACTGTTACCCCAGAAGCAGGCATGTTCTGGTCCAGCTTGGGAATATCTAGTCATAGGGCTGAAGCTCAGGTCTGTGATTAGAGATAAGATAGTTCTCCATGAGACATGTGAGCTGTAAAGCATTTTGGGACGTCAGAAGATTCCAGCCCACCAGCATTGTGTGACGTTACCCTGGAACATAAAACAAAAGCTGGATATAACTAGCACAGTTCCTCAGTCTACTGTTGATGATATTTTGCTGTTTATACAGAGCACCAGGTCTCTGGATAACGAGGATGATGGAGAGATGATAGCTTGATTATCCTGCTGCTGTGCTTTTGCTGGGAACTGATGAATCCTTCACACTTTTTACTATCTCAGGCCAGTGTTGCTGGGGAGGATGAGAAAAAGTCATAAAGATGACGTGTTTTGCTGTCCTGTTCCCTGATGGGGCTCCAATGTATTACCTGGATCTAATTATCTCATCTCCAGTTGACAGAGAGGCTTCCATGGCATGCTTTCCATCACTGGGAGCCTCCGCCAAGCTTCCAGTGGGCTGTCTAATAACTTGATATATTTTTGGACCTCCTGCTCATTGGATGAACAAGCTGAAGTAAATCATGTGTTGACCTCAAAGCATTTATAAACTGTAGAACATTATATTCTCATCAGAGCCATAGGGGCAGTAAACTATAGTTTCTCTGCTGTGAAACATGGTTTTGGTTATGCACTGTTACTAGGGTTGTACTTAAACAATAATATATCATTTGTGGCACATGTCGCCTTCTTTATTGAAAGGCAAAACAAAGAGTTGAGGACAAAAATCATTACTACTTTAGCAATTTTTCACAAAATGCTTTTGTTTTGTACTTGACACACAGATGGGACATGGTACTGCAGTGCAAATGATGTATAGCAGCATGACAAATTTCATTTCCTTTATAAAACAAGAATCAGAATAGTGGATGAATTTGGGGAAATGGTGTTAACTTTTTTTGCTAGTGTTAAAAATAAATAAAAAGGGGGATAAATACAAACTAATTTAAAAAAAAAAAAAAAAAGAGATTGACTCTGAGGGAAAAATACCTCTGGGAAACTGTTTGAACCCTTTAATTGTCTAGGCAGACATTGATTAAAGTGCTTAAATGAAAATAATGGAAATAATAAACTCACTTGTGTTATATCTTTTGTATCACTTTGATAGTGATAATCCATGACTGAGGAGGAAATCAAAACAAAGTGTTACACAGCAGCTGGACTAAGCAAACAATAGAAGATCAATTCTGAGGAAAGCAATCTGTATCCTTAGTGCTTTCAATCAGACTCTTCGGTACTTCAATCACATTAAAGAAATACAAATTCTAGCCTTCTTGTTTCAGTTTAAGACTGTGTCACTGTGGTAAATTACTGTCTGTTACGTCACACTGTGAGAGGTGTCCAGTTCTTGGGAAGTGCTTTGGAGTTCTTTTTTTTAGTGTGGTGCAGTTTTACCTTTTCCTTTTGTTGTGGACTTGAAGGAACCGTGACCAAAATAATTTCACTATTAATAATCTTTAAAGAGAAAAGAAGAATTGAATGACTAGCATGAAAGAATCCCAACCCATGCACAAGCACAACAATCCCATATTGTGAAGTGTTGTACACACATAAAAGAGAGAAAAATGAACACGAAAATTTCCACTGTTTTCCCAAAACTTTGTAAGAAAATGTTTCATCTCAGTCTTGTTTCATGCACAGCTGAAATTCAATCCTATGGCCCTACGGGGCTGAGTTTTTCCATTTTCACAAGAACAAAAGCTAAGGATCTGTTTACCAATTTGGCTTTGTTGCTGCAGAAATCCTCAGTCTGGACTGCTGCATCTAGATTTTAAACTATTAGAAGTTTGAGGTAGTTCACACCTACCAGTCTGGGGATGGTGCATTAGAAAGATAAGGTCTGTCTGAAAAGTATGAGTCTGAACATGAGCTGGACTTTGAAGTTCTCTTTCCTCTCTGCCATCAGAATTTTGAAATATTACAAATTTCTGTGAAGCAGGTGAGGAAAAGATATCCATACTAGATAAAAGGACAAAACCTAGGAAATTATTCTATGAGCAATGAACTTGTGAAATCTGTGGTTATCTCCTGCGTGGACTCCGGTGTCTAACAGTACAGCTGCTAATGCTGCCATCTTTACCTTAGTCAAAGCACTTATTTGATCTCTATGCCTTTATTTCTTTCCATGAAATTTGAATTCATTTCACATGGTCCTCTAATACATTCAAGTTTCTAGTCTTTCTGGCAAATTTGGTTGGAATTAGCCTGCAGTATCCAAAGTTTTTGAGACTCAAAGAGACTTCAGAGAGGTGTGTTGTAAAAACTAAGAAGCATTTTTTGAAGAAATATTAATGACAGAGACCTTAGGTTCCCTCAGTGTCTTGTTTCATCTTTTCCCCAGTGTTGCTGTTTAAAAACAATGGGCACAAGGCTGCAGTAAATGGTGGTGCCTGCTTTCCCTGCAAATTCATGTTACAAATTCAGTATGACGCCATTTAATTTGGCTACGAGCTTAGATATAAACTATAACAGTTTGCAGTATTTGTATTGTTTTGTGGTTAAGGATATTTCCTTCTTTTATCTCCTTCTGTCTGTCTCTACCCATGTAGAGACATCTCTACCCCATACAGAGCTTGTATCTCATCCTCAGCTGGTCTAAGTTGACACAGCTTTGATGATATCAACACGTCTGCAGTTGTTTATATAAACTAAGGATATGACCACGTACATGGAATCAGAGTGAGTCCAGGAAATGATAGCATACTTACAGGGAAATATCCAGGCCAGAGGATTGTCTTGAAATTAATGGTTTCTGCTTGGTTCTTTAGCATTGTTAATATTATGGTTTGCTCTAAATGATCTCCTTGTAAGTATGTTGGGTAAAGCTGCTGAATTCCTATTTATCAAGGTCTGTTGAGATATTATACCCTATTTTACTCCTTGTCAGCCAGCAATGCTGTCTCCAGATTCTCCCAGGACAGCAAGGTGCATGCTACGGTGTGGCCTGGCCTTGTAATATACACAGTCCCTGAAAGTCTTGGCGAGATATGTGAAAGGAGGCATGCAGGTTCATCACATGTCTGGGTAGGCAGTATTTGTAACCCAGATCTTACCTGGATCTGATATTTAAGTAGCCCTTGTGTAGGATATACATTTACAAATCTTTCCTTACATACTAGGCAATAATAACTTGACTTTCTAAGATTTATTTTCCTGAATTGTAGGAAACATGATTTTTCACCATTTGTCTAACTAAATACCACTTAACCTTTTCATTGTCTGTCTGTAGTGCCCTCCCATCTACCAAGATGGGAGGCATCTAACAAAAGGAAATCTCATACAGAGAAACCCATGTCTCTACTGCTGCAAGCAGAATCTATGAAAATGTTGTACCATTAGGACATCCTAAAATCTAGAGAAACTCCTGACGTATTGCTGCATTTGTCTTCTGATAGCTTTCTGTGTGTAGCAGCTTTTGTTCTCCTTATGCAGACATCTAAAGGAGATCAACATTTTGATGGAATGGGCTGCAGGACTTGTCTCCAGAAATGCTGTTAGCTCCTTGATTTTAAAATATTACTTACTTTTTTGTATTTTAGTATTTGTAGTTCTAACTGTTACATTGAAGCATCTTTTTAATGTGCTGCGTGTTTTTTGTTTCTGCTGGTGCTCCTGTCAGGGAACGTAAGATAACGGAAACCTCAGACAAAGAAAAATTAGATTTCCTATAATTGTATAGTTGACAGCAGTTGGAGTGGTTGTAATCACATACATTAGCTGCTAAAATGCCTATCGGGGGTTTCAATTAGAAGGAGAATTCTGACAATAGTGCTGAGAAGGTGAGATCCCAAGGAGCCCAAAGGACAGAGAAGAAGCTAGTAGTAATTATATTTTGGACCTGGAGAAAAAGAAGGTGTCAGGGAAACAAATATGCTTCACAGAAGCTATATCTGCTTTCTGTAGGAAGATGGAACAAGTTGAGACCAAGCCCTGTGATAACCATAAGCTGCCAACTGTGGCAAAAACCCATATGAATTACAACTTGCTATGGCTCGTTGTATGTTGATGTATGGATAATAATTTAATAAGAACCAGTCTTCATTTGTTTTCAGTTTGATATAAAGCTGCAAGTCTAAGCCAGGCTTGAATGCATAGGGCATGCTATTATCCAACCATTCTCTAGGAATAACTACAAAAAAGTGAACCCTGAGCCTGGCCCAGCTTCAAAAAGAGCAGCATGTCAAGTGTAAGGTTTTTCAATTACATGAAAATGTGACTGAAAATTTCATTCTCTGGGCATGTGTGCCATGCACTCCCCTTCTCCCTTATTGATCAGTCACAAGACATGTTCATTTGTGTGACAGTGAAACAATCTGAAAGCATGGATCTTGGAAACATGCCTACCACATCAAATCTCCTGAAAGTCTTTCAGAGTTCCTTCGCTTATCTCTATTGATTCTTGTGTAAAACTTGGAGTCACTGCATGAAGGACACTGTAAAATGCTACAGAAAGGAGGTTTCAGAGAGCTGTTAATATTTTATGTTTGCTGTCTGCCTTGGGCACACTCAGGTTGGATGTTGAGTGAGTTGTCTGTAGCAGTGAATCCTTAGCATCGCACTGTCATTGTTTCCACAGAACCTATGGTGTGGGTGATACAGACAGTCCTTGGGGAGACCAGCGGCACCTAGAGTTACTGTTCTGGAGAGGTTTAAAGGTTGGCAACCTTTGGGAATAGGGTGGGAGGGAGCAGGATCCTGAGGGACGGTAGAAAGACAACTTATCTCAGAATTTAGGTTGTCTTCTTTCTGGATAAAGGATGCCAATGTCAGGCACCGGGCTGGTCTTCCTAAAGATCACACACACTGGTGTGCGTGCACTGTGTGCCTGGGTTTTACCTTAAGAAGAAAGAAATGCAACAATAGGAAATTACAAATGTTCATATACCAGCATGCGAGGGAGGCCTATACACCTTTTGTCCCTCTACTACACAGCAGGGCTGGTAGTTAGATCTTCATATGAGCTTCTACCATCTGCACCACTTAACCTTCCACCCCTTGTGGGCATTTTGTATAACATATGTCCCCTTCAACCTTTTCCTGAATTGCTGTCTGTACCCCAATATTTGTTTCACCCCACTTTCCTTTTGCTGCTTGACGTTTACCTTTGAGAATGAGTTGGTGTTTTATGGAGGGCAGGGTAAGAGGGAGATGAAAACTCGGTTTCTTGGCTGTTTTGGGTTTCCTTTTGTTTGTTTGTTTTTTAAGTCAAGTAACAATTACTTTCTACTAATCATCTCTACCAGGCAGTGATTTCTCAAACCAATTACTTAATATGACATTGCAGTACTAATTTGTAGCCAACAGTTATTTATTGTATACTATTTGTGAAAGTATCTTGCATACTGTTTCACCAAAATGCTTCCTTCCCCCCAGGTTAGCCATCTGTGACATCTTGATCCTGTGTGCAATGACAAAAAGCAGGTATGAGTTACTACCATTGTGCAATGAAAAGATGGTTTAACTAGAGAAATACTTTCCAAGTCAGGTGAAGTGAGATCTGGACTTTACAGGTCACAAGGATTTTCAATACTCTTTTATTATTCCGTGTGCTGTATTGCAAATAATCTTGACTGGAGACGCAAATAATATGTAAAGCTGGGGTTGTGCTTCCTGGTTTTCCAACAAAAGCAATGGGTACACTTAGAAATACAGTAATTTAACCTCTGGATTACTTCATCTGTGTTTGCTCATTGCTTTATGAATGCAGATGTTGTTAAAGATACAGTGCTAAGACACAAACGTTTGTCACTACCTGCTGTACACAGTACAATTTAAATGACATAGCAGGAAAACAATATCAAGTTTCACTATAGAAAGGTTGGGACAGTGCCACTTCTCTTCAGGTGGGAGAATCAGATTCTGGTCATCTTAAATTCAGTAGCAGTTTTACTGAGTTAAGTCATTCCAGGATTGGACCTTAAATGACCTGTTCCTCTATATTTCCTTTGAAGTTTATAACAATGAACAGTCCGCCCAACATTGTGTTATTAGGGATCTTGTTCCAAAAATTAAAGTGTAATGAATCATACCCTCGTATCTTCCACCCGCACCTCAGGTAAAATTAATTTGGATTTTAAGCCAAAGTAAACAGACATGTTTCACAAAATCATCGTGCATTAACTTTTTTTTTTTTTTTTTTTTTTACTGCTATTAAGTTTTATCTCACATATAAGTTCTCTCTCTGCTCCTTGACTTTCGTTTGTAACATCTGTTTAGGACACCAGCAGTTTGGGGCATTTAAGTTATCTGTATATATAAAAGGCATAATGTGACCTCCAGGCAGACAGTAGGTACAGCACGCCTGCTGTGGTGATGTCTCGGGCTGGAATTAGTGTTCATTTACATTAAACTGAAAATAGCCAGCCTCTGCCCTACGGAGCTAGTATTAAAGGATTTTGATGAAGCCAGAAGGGAGGGAAGGGGAGAAGATTCAGAGAACGAGGGAGCAGTAGCAGAGAGAGTATCAGCACGTGCCAGGGAGCGAAGCAGTCGCCCTGTTCCAGCCACGGGGATGCACAGGAGTGAATGGCCATGTGTGTCCACACCTTATACGTCAGCCCTCAGGGCAGACAGCAGGAGTATTCTGGTCAATCTTAACTGCCTAGTCACAGTCCATCAAGTTAGCTGTAAAAACTTCTGTTTCAATTAAATATAAGCTCATTGTATTTTCACACAACAGTTAATAAAATAAAACTCATTAGGAATATAGCATTTAGACTAGAGCAAGTGATATTTTTTTAAATGTCACAGTGAAAACCACATTTCCTTTAATCAGCATCTGCTCTGTGTTAGACTGCCTATAAAATCTGGTGCACTGTTGACAATAGAGGAAGATGAAAACAAACAAACAGGAAAACTACAAAAGACATGGTATTAACCTCAAAGCACAATAATCCTTCTCTCTCCTTGGCATTTGAAAAATGTCTTTATTTTTGACCCTAAACAATTTAACTTTTTTTCCACCCATTTTGAATTTGGACAGCAATAATAGTGGGGTGATGGAAGGAACGTAGGGCATTGCATGTGAACTAAAACACAGGATTAGGAGACAAAAGAAAAGGAGAGGATAATAAACCATTTTGAATAAATTAAGGAATTTTTTGAAAGCAAATCAGCTTCATCTTTTTGGAACTCTGATTGTACGGAAAGGCTTGCAGGGACAGAATTAGTGACGTCTCTATGTAGTTTGTATTTGCATCAGTGTTTCTGTGGGAACTTAAGTATTCAGTGAGAGCACACTGTGAAAAATTGAAAGACTAGACTGTCTGGGTTTTTCTTATCTAAATATATAACTACAGCTTATTATTTGGTAAATATTAACTATTGGGATAAAATGTGTAGGTGACTGACTGTTGCAATGGGCTAAATGCAAATGATCATGAGCCTATTGTATTTAGGCAGTAAACTGCTAAATACCGGGGGTGAAAGAAGGGAGAGGACTTCCTTAATCATTAAACTAGTCCCTGAATATGCAGGATAATCACATCATCTGTAATCCCATTCATAAACACATCACACTCCAGAGTTAAAATCATTGTGGTTTTGTCCCCCCTCTTCCTATTAGGAAATATTTCACTGCTCTGATGGTTAGAAATCCTCTTGTAATTTCCAGCATAATTGTTGCTGGTTTATACCTATTTGTTGTGTGTCAGTGCTGTTCTTCAATGTGAATAGCTTTTTTCCTCCCTGCTGCTTACCCCCTGAACATTTTTAGACAGCAATCATGGCACCTTTTAGCCTTTGTTCTGCTCTGTTGAACATGCAGTGCTCTTTTGGTCTCCTGTAATGAAATAGGTGCTCCTTTCCTCCAATTGTTTCTGTTCAGTACCTACCCTTTAAACTAATCGATCTTGAACACGTTTGACCAAAATGGGGCTCCGTGGTCTGTATGAGTCCCCCTGCACAAATGTTTAAACAAGAGCTGTTGATTTTTATTTTTTTCTGCTTCTGGGAATACTGAACCTGATGTACCCTGGGGTAAAACTTACTGCTTTCAAGGACTCAGTGGTGAATAGTAGTCACCCTAAAGTTGTTTACTGCAACTGTTTTCATCTCCTTCATCTCCTGCACCTAATGATCCTATAGTTTATGAGAATAATCATCATCAGTATTTCCTAAAGGATTGCAAACACATTTTTTCTCATCTAAGTTCAGCATCGAAGTAGCAGGTATCCAGGCCCCTATCTTAGCATGAGATGACTTGTCCTCTGGGAATGCCCATTGCATTGCTTTCTGTCTTGGCTGAGGTACTAAACTTTTAGATGTCCATCAGTAAGGCAGGACAAACGTTGTGAAAGTGCACACCACTGCCATTTGAGCTGGTATCCCATTTATGCTGGTTATCAGTATCAAACAGTCTTCTTTTTTGTGGCAACTACTGCCTTCTGACTGTGTTATCAGCAGATTAATTAACATTTTCTAAATTACTTATCACTAAAGGTATTCCAGCTGCTGAAGGCCTTGCTTGAAATACAGGTCCTGTATAATAAGATGTGCAATTTCAACCCAGAACTAAAGCAAATGGACTCAAGCAAAAGCTTCCAGTACCAAAAGTCATGAGTTTTGGTTTTCCAAGCAGCACCATGAGATAGCAGACTCAATCAAACAGAGTTTTTCTTTTTTTTTTAGTTTTTGATTGTGACAACATGCCTGTCAGTGTTTCAACAAGAAATTCCCACAAAAAGCTGGTATGTACTATAGGTGAAGAGCCTCTTTGAGAGCAAGAATTAAGGACTGATGCAGCTATTTATTTGTTTTCTATGTTAAACCCAAATAGACTGTATCAGACTTTTCAGATTATGCCTATGGCAATAGCAGAGGCCACGTGATTTGGCAAACAAATCTATGTATATTAAGTACATTTGTTGAAAATGTTAATTCTAGCTTTCCCTGAGGTAAATGTTGTCTATTGATACTAGGATGTTCAAATTGTATAATATGAAGTAGGACATAAGAACAAAATCTTTCAAGCAAGCCATAGGAGGAAAAAATTCTTTAATTCCCCATCATTTGATTCTGTTCTATCTATTACAAACTGTTAAAATGCTATTCCTAAGGGATAAACCATTGCTAGCCAGTACATATTTACAATGTATACAAATCAGGTAGTAGAGGATGTCACTGATTTTCTGTCACTGATTTTTTCATGTACCAGAGCATTGTACCTTGCTGACACCCACTAAAACTGCTGTCCGGGGCGTAACACTTTTATTGGATATTTTATTTTATTTACGGTAAGGAACATAGAAAAGTGCTTGAGATCTCTTAAAAGCAGTCTCAGAAGTAGTTGCAGATGCTGTATGCATGCTCACCTGCGTGGTTCTTGCATCCCTGTGTGTACACAGAGTATGAATACCTGTAGGTCTACACGTACCACTCCTCTTGGTGTGCCTGGTGGGGTGCTCAACTCAACATAGGAGTACCAGAGCATTACCTACAAGATCTCTGTACAAATAGCATATCTGACTTGAAAAAGGGTGTTGCTTTGAGTGGGGTTTGGGCCAGATGCCCTCCAGAATTCCCTTCCAATCTGAATTATAATTCTATAAATCTACTTATTGCTGGATTTCCTTCACCTTTCTCTGAAGCGCCTTGATGCTATTTACTAAAGCAGAATATTGGACTAAATAGGTTTGAAATATCAGCCATCCTGGCAAGTCCTTTATTTCCATGTGCAAACAGGATTTATTAGAAATTCAATACATATTGAATGTAGGTCTTTAGGGATCTCTTATTTGCTTTGGACAGGTAAATATTGAATTGTTGTGAAAGGTATTTGACTCCATTTGGAACATAAAACAGAGAAGGTTAATAGAACAAAGAGAAGAAATCAACACCAATGGTAAATGGTAGCACGCATTACTGTATATCCCCTTCTGACTTTGCAAGTGGCAAATGTTTTGCATAGTTATATGAAGCAAACTTTGTAGTATCACAAACCTTGAAGAGATGAACAGGAGCTGGGAGGGTGCTTTTGTAATCTTGTCAAACTTGATTGTGAGTTTTTTCCCCTGTTGGTTATTTTTCTTTTATTCTTGAAAAAAGTCTGCTACTTTGGTCTCCTTTATTCTTGGTTATATTCCAGGTGAAATCCTGACTTTTGCGACTTTCATTGCCAATGCAAAATATCATCGGGAAGCTGAAGCACTTTGCCAGGTTTCCCACAAGCTATTCCAATATAAGTAATAGGAGAAACAGAACTGTAAGGGGTGTCAGAGAGTGCACCCCCCAGTTGGAGCCAAACATTATTTCAGTGAACACTTAAATTTTATTTCAAGACAATGCATGCTGCGATTGCTGAAGATTTTAATTTTTTATGGCATCTAAAGTAGGTAAAATAATGTGAAATTTTTGGATGCGATGAGAAATGTCCTTTCTACAAGCTTAAGTCAGCAGAAATTAGCATAGGAAGAATTCTAACTCACTTTTTTTTCAGACCTTGAAACTTGTGAGCAAGTTTATATAATTAATACCATCCCATGCAACATGTAAGATTACTTTTTAAGGTAGATAAGAATGGCATTATTGCTGGTAAGATAAATAACACTCTGTATGCAACTGTACATATCAGTTGCCCTGCAGCCTTTGTCTTTTATGCAAACCTTTTTTTTTGTCTTTAAATGAATGTTGTTCATTCAAAAATGTACACAAGAAGGAAATACTTGTTTTTACTGATTAAAATGTGTAGACTGTCTTTTTAGCCTCCCTGACAGTGTCATTCTTTGCGCTCTCATCACAGCACAAAGAAACACTGTTATTTACCCTGGGAAACAGGTGACTGAACTTATAAAAATCACTACAGGACAAGATGTATTGAGGCCTGGCACAGAATGACAAATTCTGGTGGGGTTTGCCAAGAAGAGACATATTGATTTTTAAATGATTAATAAGGAGAATATAATTGTATTTCATTAAGATGGATGGGATTTCATTTAGTCTGTCTTCTCCTTTTCCACTTCAGATGCGAAAGGAAATCAAGTCATCATCAATGGCACCTTGTGTTAGCCTGCCATGGAAACGAGGTCATTGATTGAGTAAAAGAAGTTTCTGAGAGGCTTGCCTAGGCTTTAATGGAGTTGCTGGCATAGATAACACGGTAAAGATAATAGCACTAAGTTTTTCTCACTATTTTGAAAACAACCACAACTAGAAAGATGTTGATAACATCTTTGTTTTGGACTTTGATGCTTTTCAAGTTGCATATTATCCCAAGTAAATTGAGTTTGGCATAAAAATACATGGGATTTTTCATTTGCTTTTATAAAGGCATTTGAAGCCATTCCACTGTCTAAGCCTGAGGGACTGATAGGCTGAAAAAGGGAGGAATTCAAAATCCTATAATCCACAAGTGTTCTTGGTATCCTTATCAAGAAAATCGGTATATTCTCAATGATAAGTATGTAATTAGCTTTTCTGTGGATTTCTATGGATTCTAGGATTGTGGTTAAATTAAACCTGTACTTCCAGTGACTCCTGAAATTGAGGGCTTTGTGAAGGAAGATGCACTATTTTAGATCTTTTCAAGTGCTAGAATTAACAAATGGAAGATGAGGGACTTTTCTCTCTTTCTTTTTTTTTTTCCAGCACATGTGCCCAAGATGCTAACTCACTTTACTTCTGACTGGCTGTTGCTTTTAATTTTTCTTTATATATCCAGCTTCTTTCTGGAAGTTTTTACTCTAGTTGTAGAAATTATTCAGCTACTTACATGGGAGCACCTAAACTGCTTGATTATGGCATGTTAATTAAACTGATTTTCATTACATTTCTAGTTTCTATTTCCCAGCATTTCAGTCACTCTTGTATCATCAATTGCATTGTTCCTGCAGTTGGGGAATTTTCAGTCAGAGACTCCTGATAAAATGTTGAAAAGATATTAGCAATGGGTGAGCCTAAACAAGAGATATTCAGTATTAATTAGGTAAAGGTAAAAATTATATTATTTAAGGAATTAATAGGGAATAGAAGGTGGACAGAATGAAGGGTTGAGAATACTTAAAGATTATTTTGTGTGTGTATATATTTATATATATAAAATTGCATTTTTACAAGGAATACGTGTTCCTAAGGTAACAAACATTATGGTGCAATGCTGAATTTTTGTATTATTTTGGATTCAGTTAAAGATGTGAAAGATGTCACTTTCCTTCTGCAGGCAGCAGAAGCTGGGTTTGTGAGTTCAACCATAATGATGATGGACAGAAAAGGCGGAGCACAAGCATGGATGATTAGTTAAAAACTGATAAAACAAAAAAATAGTTTTGGATTGAACAGGTAGAGAACAGATTTTCAGTAGTCATAGATGTGATATGATTCAGGTATCTTATATTATGTCAGAGCAACTACTCATGCATTCAGGCATTGAAAACTGTGTTTTAAAGCTACTGTTGAAAAGATGCAGCATATTATCAAGCCCATTTTTCAGGGAAAAACTGAGACGGTGAGGTGGAGTGAATTGTGTTCTGAGACAGGTCAGGAAGGATCCATGAGTTTGTTCCTTGAGCTAGACATTCATTTATTGTAAAACTTTGAAGAAAACACTTAGGAGTCATACTAGAATGGAGATGTTAGTATTTATTTACATGCTTCCTGTGAGAATTGAACTAGTTTATTTGTGCAGTTTCCTGTCCTCCCTGCAATGTGGAGACACAAATGTATGCACATATGCATAGCTGATAATAGAGAACGAGGTGAATTTTTGTTTTACATATGCCAGGTTTCCTTCCGTAGAGGCTGAGGAGAGTAAGATATTCTCAGGGTATGCAAATAAGGGGGAATGGGAAGAATCTGGGGTACAAAATGAAGACCACAAGGTTTTACTATGTCTATGAAGATCCTCTTTTTTTAAAAAAAGTGAGAAAATGTCCTTAGTGAGGCTCTCAGCCTCTGCTGAGGGAGATTGCATAGTGGTCTCCTCCTCCTAGTTGAAATATTTGCTGTCCTTGAAGCTACGGTTTCAAAGGTAGGCAAAGTTACTTTATCCCTCCCACCTTGTGATGAACTCAGCTTTCTCCAGATTGCTTGGTGGAGATGCCAGCCCTGGCCTGTACAGCTGAAACTATCTTCAACAAGCACAGTTGTAAAATGAATATGATCTCTATTGCATTTTGTAACACAAATGATTTTAGCCTCATACCCCTGCACTGCTACGTCCGTCAGCAGGAGATGACTTTGCTGGTATAGAATGTGGTATGATTCTCTGATGGGCCATTTGCTAACATTGATGTTCTGTTGGATAAGAGTCGATATGTACATTTAAAATGTTATTACAAAATATTCTAATTCACTGAGACAAGACTTATCCTGACAGGTTTCTAATGAAACATCAGAAAAAGAACTAATAATAGCAACTAGAGAAAGGCACGGTAACATGGTTTTGATCCTGGGGTTGAACTCTAGCGATTACAGCAAATAAGTTTTCTAACAAAAAATATCTTTCATAAGAAAAATATGGGTTAACAAAATCCCTAAATTTGGGGTCATAAATACGTTATTTTGTATAAAAGTGTCTCATTTTCAGCATAAATTCTATTATCAGATACATTAATTCTAAACTAATGCATAAACTGTCTATAAAATGCAGACTAGGATGTGATGAGATTTATATCTGTTTCCCGAATTGAGCAGAAAAGGTTCTGGAATCTCAGTTTCCTCTCTTCCAGGTTGGTAGCTATTCTGGGGCAGCGAAGGTGTTTTCTCACTTGTCTTGCGTGAAATTTTGTTAGACCTGAAAAACTTGAAAAGTTTTGTTCCAGGAATGGCTGGAATAATTTTGAAGACTCAAAAACCTTTTGTGGAATGGTTAAAGCTTCCAAGGCCTCTCTTTACTAAGGATATAATATAATATCTTTGTGATGGTCAGTAAGTCATCTCTCACTGTAATCTTTTTCTAAGCAGGATCTAGTACTATTCTCCTAGCTCATCTTACCTATGTGGACAATATTGCTATTGAAAATTTTGACTCTATATTGAATCTAGACTAGTGTTAAAAGTAATCGTCCTTTTTTTTTGGTTTTGTTTAGTTAAATCCAGTACTCTTGCTTTTCCCTCTTTTCCTTTCTTTCTTTGTGAAGTCTATGAATGTGCATTCCGGTCTTCTCTATTTTGTTTAGAGGTGCCTTGGCAGTGTCTGAGATAATTTCTCATGGACTCTAACATCAAAACTGAAGGGATGAAGAAATTAGATATTTAACAAAGACTTCATTTGTTGGGTAAAGTTAATTAGTCACTCTTGACCGTCAGATTAGATTAAAATTAAATATGGGTCAATTAACACTTGTTACTTTTGTTAGCTTCATGTCTGACCAGTCATGCTGAAATTATCAATGAAAGTCACAAGTTTATTTAAGTATAAATTAAGATGTGGAATTCACTTTCTCATTTTTTCTAAAACCATATTTTTTCAGAGCTCAAATCTGTTAATCCCTTCTTACTTTGGTAGGGTAACATGCCTAAGTATGAGGCAGAAAAATTGTAATTACCACAGAAGAATCACACCTATTTTATCTTATGGTATGTATTAATAGGTTTATTTTTGAAGCATTTCTTAACATTAATGTTTAAGGTTAAGACACACCCTGGCCACACTTTATGGTCTGCACAAATCACATTTAGCATTTAGTATTGTATTCCTAGTTATCAAATTGTGGAACGAAATCTTGCACTTGGTTATTAATCTTGAGTCATGTATTGTATCTTGACAAAGAACATCATATCCTTGGTTTTCGACCAGTTGGATCCTTACCTTCTTTCTGTGTGACCAGGTGCCTTCTATTTATCAGGTCATTCACAATACAGTAATTACCTTTACACCAAGCAAACTTTTTAGGTCTGAGGTTTTCTTTCTTCATATTTCTGCTGAGCTAAAAGTCAGGATCGGGTCTTGTTTCACTTTATTAGGAAAATACAGTGCAACATCTAACATTCACCAACTTGATTATCACTTTCTCCATTTTCACCTTCAGAGCTTGTGGAACATTAATGTTATTGCACTGGTTATCATGGAGCCTGCTAATTAAAGCATGCTTTCAACTTGTGAATGTAATGGAAAACCAAGCAAACAAACAGAAGACAAGCCAAACAAACCCACTGTTTCAGGTTAGAAATTATTTCCAATGTTTATATTACATTTTTTCTTTCAATGCTGTTCTGGTTTCCCCACCATTTTTTCCATCTTCCCTTTCAGTCCATAATTTATTTTTATTGGTTACAGTAAGACTGCGGGCTTTTCTACAGCTGAGTACAGCTGCTAATGTTTTGCTATTGATTCCACATGTTAGCTCAAAAGTGTATAATAATCTGTTTTAATCGTTGCCTTTGGCTTTTCCTCTTCCCACTCTGAGAAGTGCCCTCTGCCTCTGGCCTGGCATGGCCATAACCAGAAACTGATCCTAATTACATCAAACCACTCTCTGCCAAAATGCCCAAATATCCGTAACGTGTTTGAATAACAACTGTTGGGAGGCATAACTCCATCCAGCTCCCTGGAAAATGCTTCAAATTATCAACTGTAGATGTGCTGACAGGAAGAAAATCTTGTGGGCATGGTAGGAGGCTAAGCTACCCCTGGCCCGAAAGGGAATACCTCAGCAGTACAAATGTAATGCTATTTAAGTCGTCCCCCCCTCCTTCAAATCCCTGCAGCTCTGAGGAAGCTCCAAATTATAACAGGACTCCTAAGGGAACGACACATAATCAGCCCTGCTGAAAACATGTTGAACAGTGCTAAATAAATCCCAGGTCTAATTATGTTACTGAGACTGCATGGGGACTACACATCTGGAAGTCCCCTCAAAAAATCCTGTGGTAGTTGCAGTGAAGCACAGTCAGCTACTCTGTGGTAGCTCAGCAGCCATCTCCAGGAAGGAACTGTGCGAGTCCCCTGGCAGCGCGGGAGTTGCCCACATGAAATCACTGCTTATTTAATCTGTTAAACTCCTCTCCTTCAGTCTAGGGGGCATCTGCCAGAGCTGGTGTGAGAACCAGAGCTGTAGCATTGGGTGGGAACAACTTACGTGTGGTTGCTGAGGTGCAGACCCTTCAGCCACTCGCCAAAACAGAGCCAAACGCTCAGTATATTGAAATGATAGAAACTACTTGGGGATTTTTCTGCAGAGGTAGCATGTGGTGTTCTGTTGAAGTAAGCAAGGGTTTTGCCACTGGCTTCTCTGGGGCTGTGTTTTGACCACAGTGTCTCATGACGCCAGCAAGCATTGGGTGAATTTGCATGAGCTACTCAGCACTCTGTACAATCTTTCCTATGGAAAATGTCTGCTTTTTACCTCAGGAGGTGTAGTTCTTTATCCTGACATGAGTGGCACCTTTCAGAGTAGGTACTTTTTTAGGTGCAAAAATACTGTACTACCTGGAACAGACCTCACTATTGTGAGTTGACGTGGACTTTATAGCAGGTCTGAAAATAAAGCCATTTCTTTAGGCTCCTGAATTTTTTTTGTTTTCTTCTGTCATTCTCATCAGTGATCCTGAAGAAAAATACCAGTGGACCTGTAACACTAATAGCTAGAAAAAGATATTTAAGCCTATTTGCAGTCCTCTAGATTTTGTTCTTCTTCTGTTATTTGATTAGTTGGCTGTCAGAATAGAATATGACATACTAATTACTTTTTTAATTGTTATACCACTATAGTGCTAATAGTCAATATTACTGTGATCTGCAGTCAGATTTTTGTATTGTTACATATTGCCATGCATCAGTGATTCTTGATGATATATGAAATGAATATTACTGTTTTTTTTTTAACTTCCTAAGGAGGCCTGGAAGCACCCTGAGAATGTCAGTACTAATTATATAGACCACAGAGACAAATTCTTTCCTCTTTGCTGAAATATATCAATTAGAAAACAGTAGAAAAACCAGAAAATATTGGCTGGTCAATAGCAGCTCTTTTTTGTGTTTATAAGAGCTTGTGGAGAGCATTAAGTACTGCTGAAACTTATGGGAGAAAAGATATTTAAATTTCTCTGTTCTGTGGGATACATATAGCTATTCTTTGATAAAATGCTTCTTTAATGTAGTGCATAAGAAATCAGGTCTTTCCTTTGAAGTCATAAAGACAAAATAAGGAAATAAATTTTCTGCTCTCTGATTCCTCTAAAATTTAGATAATTTGTCTTAGAACTTTATTAACAAGAGGGTTTTGGTTTCTCAAGTTTTCTTTTTCCATGTGGATGTTTTTTGTGGCTCATTGAATCTAAATATATTCTCATTCCCTCTTTCTACTCTGTAATTCTAGTCTCAGTGTTCAGACTGATTTAACTTTTGTTTCAAAACATCGGACCTGAGCAAGACTGTATAGGTAAATTTCTTTGCGAATTGACCTGGATATCTTCCCTTTTCCTCCTGTAACCGCTTTAAGTGATGTTATACTCATATGCATTTGATAACAGAGAGATGTAAATTCTGTTTGTCAATCTGTGCTCAGAAAGCACCCCAATATAATCAACGCCATTCCTTGTTAAATCTGTCTAATTCCATGTTCCATTAGTAAAAACCACAGGCTTTGCAGATCTCTAAAAAAAAGATGCTTGATTTTGATTCTGTATTCTCAAAAAAAAAAAAAAATTGCACTGCACAAAATACATCTTTTACCCATGGAATGACACAATTTTCTCCTTGCAACTGTTCCTGGGCAACAAATGGAAAAAACAGGCTGGACCTACTGAGTCTCACCTCTCACAAACCTCATTCTAGTCCAGTGATACCTGCAACACCTTTGCTGCTGATATTTTCTGCAGTTCTGTTTGAATTGTGTGCCTGACCGGGCAATGAAACCAGTGGGTCTTTCTCAGAAATGAAGTTTCCAAGTTGAAAGCTCTGAATCCTTCACAGTTTCTCTCATAAATAGTTTTACTGATGAAAGCATGGTGTTATCACTGTGGTACAGCAGAGCACCAAGGCCCCTGCCAAGTTTAGAATTGCTCTGTGGTAGCCTCTGCTCAAATACCCAGTGAGAAGGAGGGCAGCTTGGGTGAAACTAGATGTGTGCAGTAACATTCAGATCTTTCACAGCACTGCTGACCAGCAAGAATTACAGCATGAGCAGGTATTGCAATGCTCTGAAGCTTTTCGAATAAGGGATGAGTATAATCTGGGAGCTGTAACTGTGAGTCTGTCTTTTCTTCCTCTTGCTGAAGCCCTGTATCACAGTCAAACTGAACCAAGAGAGAGCAATGGGACTGCCCTTGAAGGTCATCACCTCAGAGACCCATATGGAGACACTAAGACTTTTCTCCTCCTTTGGCTCAACAGGGTATGAGTTCCTTACACCCTCAGGCTTCTGCAGAACCAGAACGCTCAGCATCCTGTGCTGTTTCTATCCCAGCATTTCAAAAGAGTTAGGAGAAGGTGACAAGGGTATCAGAGGTATGGAGCAGCTTCTGCCCAGAGACCTCTGAGGTAAGCCAGGGTACTTCAACCTGGGATAGAGAGGGGAGCAGGGAGAGACATGGGTGAATATGGATATGCCACTCACTGCAGAAGATAAAGTCAGATAAAGTCAGAGTGGCCAGCTCAGAAAAAACAAAATCAGTGCTTCTTCACAAAAGAGACAGCAATGCACTGAAACTGCCTGTCACAGGGTGCTATAAAGAATGATGTTTGCATGGGTTTGAAAACTGGCCTAGTTTTCAAAAATAGATGAAAACCATTATGACTGTGGCAGACACAGAAACCTGTTGAACTGCTAAAAAGACTGATAAAACTGCTAAAAGCTGGGAGACCGTTTGGGGACAAGTACCTTTATATACAGCTTTTCCTATTACGTGCTTCTCTCAGCATCTGCTTTTGGCTATTGTCAAGTACAGGAAGCTGAGCTAAACAGATCTGTGATCTGACCAAGTCCAGCTGCTCTTAGGCCCTTGTGTTACCATGCTTTCATATCAATATCCTAAATCATAGAAGGTCTACAGGATATCTGTGCAGTTGCTCAAAGAAGAAACCAACAGGGTTTCTTTTCAAAACTATTCTGCTCACTAGTGTGGCTTAGGCTACAAACCAGATGCTTTCCCAGGCTGACAGCTTCTCACCGTTTGCAACGCTTTTACCAGGGTCCAGGCTATCAAAAAAGGCCTCCTGCTGTTATCCACTTTGTTAAACAGAAGTTGGTTTTATATTTAGTGGTGCATGGAGTGTACAGATGAAACAAATCACTCCTAAAAACTCAGCAAGATGAATAGGTCCTGTTGAAAACTAGCAAGGAATGCTGAATACAAGATTAATATGCAGTCCCAAGTTATGCTTCCCACAACTTCTATTGATTATTTGGAAAGGAAAAAAATCCCCATGATTCCTTATATAACTCAGACTGAAATTCTTGTGCAACTGTTCGTAAAAGAAAATAATTTGCCTGGGAGGAGAGCTCTTTGACTGGTTTCTGTTTGAGGGGCAAGAGGTTTAAGCTTTCCTATCACTACTGTACTGTTTACTGAAGAATTCTCAAAATAAGCACAGCATTTACAAAGAGAAGAGTTATGCTGCTTAGAGGCTTCTCCACAGTAGGCAGACAGCCTTGGAAATAGGGCCTTTGATCTTTAGGTTTCTCCCACTTTTGGCTCAGTCTGACTTGTAACTTTGAACACATCAAATTTGCTGTGCTTATTGTAAAGGTTGACAGTAACTGTCTCTGTTCTGAAAATTTGATAGAGAATTGGCATCAAGCAGTGCTTCAAAGTTGAGGGACTGGGTGAGAGATAGATTGTAAACATGTGGCGTGTTGTGTGATGCTTTGCTGCCCGAAGATCATCCCTGTGATTGGTTAGACCTTATCTAGTCCCTCTCTTTCCTCTCTTTTGTGCTTAGAGCAAAAGTGACCATCTAATCCTAAATCATTTCCTCAGCTGTTTTTTAGATGACTTTGTGGAAGAGATATGCTTTCTGCGTTAGGGGATCTTCTTAGCTGTCAGAAATCTTACAACAGGATATAAAGTGTCTAATTTACATGGAAGAGAGAACCACAATGTCTTCTCTCCTTTCCCAACCAATAAGAAGTGCCGTTGTATCATTCATTTGCTAGGCTTAATTATGTTTTTTTCTTTTATTACTATGAGTGCTTTCCAAATCATTACTACCTGGCTGCAAAAGGAAATTTCTGACCAAAATATGAATCTATAGCAAGTCATCTAAAGGGTGTGAAAAATTATATTCTATAAGGTCCAGTGCTTTGTATTGATCTTACAGAAGAGACAAATCTCGTGGGTCAAAGTTGAAGTGATATGGACAAGCAAAATCAATAATAATTTTAAAAATAGGCATTTTTTTCTTTTCTTTTACTAATTCATGAAAATAATATGGAAGCACCATAAGACTTGCACATTATTGTTATTTTGCAGATTGCTACTGTTTTTTCTTTAATTATGTTTTGGAAAATATTTTTTGCCAACGTCCAGTTGACAAAAAAGTATTTTAAAAGATGATATCAAGGATTTCTGTAAGAATACACCTGGCTTCTGCTGCACCATGGCTAGAACAAGGTTTTTTTGCTACTGCAGACCTGCGCTTGTATTTCTGGATGCTTGTGTGGACTCTTATTTACTGATTCTTAGTCTTTTTAGGTGTGGAAAGATCTAGATTTTTCTTGTTTTACTCAAAAACATATCTGGATTTTTTAAAAAAGCTTTCTGTTGCTGAATTAATGGTAGCAGATTTAGAGTAAAACTGATTGCTTGGGAAACCCTGTAGTCACTGAACCTCTTGATCAGTTGTCTGGCCACTGAGTATGAGATGAGATATGCTGTCCTACCTACCCTTAAACAGACTCAAAAAATCTAGGAGAAATCTCCTTGGTTGAAATTATTCCAAAGCTCCTCTGACTTATGTAGGCTGTTTTGGATTCGATCTAGCATTATTTCAGATTTCAGCAGGAAAATTTGATGCAGCTTTACCCTGTTACCCCCCTTTGCCAGTACAGAGAAGTTTATTTGGAGGTGTTTTCTTTTCCTCTTAAGAAAATCAGGCTGTCGTGGTTTTCTGCCATATACAAATAAACATCTCTAAAAATTAAAAGGATCCCTCAGTGATTTCCATTAAACCTACTCATCAGTGTCCACCTTCTTGAATACCTACGTGCTGGCATCATTGTGTTTGTGTCTTTGTGGATGACTAAAGTGGAGGATATTGTTCTGCAACAGATGCCAAAATAAATTTCTATTGGCAGGCATCCTGGAGACTAAGATAATTTATTTAAAAAAAATAAGATTATAATCCAGGTTTGAATTATTTTATTAAAGAGCTATAGGAAAATGCTTCCATCTTCTATCTTGCAGTAACTACTCCTAGTATTTTACTTTTTCCTACCCCCTGGGTTGTGGCCTCTTATTTGAAGAGGGAGAAAAATGGCCATTAACCAAGACAACGTTTTTCATTGGAAAGATTTGGGTTGCCAGTAAATGTGCTGCATACTGAATAGCCCAATAGGGAAAATGTCACCCCTGTGAATGTTTTCAGCTCCTACTAAGACCCTATTGCAAAAGTATGCCTTGTGCCTTTGGTAGGAGGTAGCTTGCTAACTGAAGGCCATGTGTGTGGGGCTGGGGGCAAGGGAGGACAATCCCGCACACCTAATTATAGCCTTTAGTATTACACAGCACTTAGCAAGCATTAAACTAACAATTGTTTAATTTCAAAGCTCTTGTAATTAAACATTAGTCACACACTCTCCCTTGCCCTCTATTTGGCGTGTTAAAAATCACGACTCCGAAAGAGCTTACTTGAAAGATTCCATAATTAAGCAACCTCTTAGTCCAGGAGCATCAAAATCCTTTTTTCCCAGGGACAGCAAACGTGCCTTCAGGTAAAGTGTTACCTCAGCATAGCCAGTGGCAGAATCCAACTGAAACTATATATAAAATTCCGTCTACAAGCATTTAAAAAGTGCAGTGGGAAGTGGATGGAAGGAGTGTAACAAAGCAGATTGAAGAGGAGAAAGAAAAACAATAGGTACAAATTTCTACCAGTTTCCTCGGGCATCCATAGCAGCTGCTTAATGATACATGTATCATTATATCTTGGAGTAGTTGGAGGGCAGAAGCAGACTTGATTACACTACAGACAATTGTTTCACAATAATTCCGGACCATTTTTCATTAGCTGTCTCCCCTCACAGCAAAACGAGGGATATTTTTTTTTTTAAAAAAAAGCTTATACCTCTAGAAGGTTGTCCAACAGTTACAGATTTTTAATAATTCATCATGCGAAACATCTTGAGCTAAATACTAAATTTCCCAGCTATAACAACAAAAGATGAATGAAAGGAGCTGAGGTTAACTTGCTCTGATAGAAACAAAAGGGTAAATAAAAAGAATGATGCCATCACTTTTCCATGATTTATCAGTACATTTTTATTGCACCCTCCGCTTTGACATGTTTTGTCACTCAATCTGTTGAGCCAAACCAGTTCATTCCAAGCAAGCTGATTAAGTAACTGATTAAAACGAGGCAGCAGATTTGTCTGCCTATAATCATTTACCATCGCACAAGCGATAGGTGGCAGACCTTATTGGTGCTGATGTTACCTTTTAGGAAAGATAAGGACTTCTGGTTTTGCTCACCTGGCCTAGCTCATCAGGTCTCGAGTTGATATGACTGTAGTGAGCAATTACTTTTACAGCAATTGCTATGTTTTCTTGCTTTTGAACCACCTTTAAAAAGAAATTACTCATTCATAGTTACGTTTAAATATGGGGATTCAGACTTCATTAAATGGACTTAGTGTATTCAGCTGTCTGCAGGGAGCTTTTTGTAGGAGGAGAAACCTTGTTACTTGTTTTAAATCTGCTCTCCAAGACACACTGTGACTGCTCAACAGGACAAGTAAAGGTGACTAAGACCTAAGTCCATGCTCTTAAAAGCCTGAAAATTACATGGCCTAAAATTGTGAGTCCTGTTCAATGTCAGCTTGTTCAGAGGACTTCTTCAGTTAGAAATGAGGAGGTGATAGGAGCTGAAGTGCAAGGAGGCATTTCAGCAGTGGTAACAACAGTTGCCTGCTACCCCAAGGATGGGCAGCAGCTTCCGCAGGAGTCAGAGCTTGGGTACAAGGTTGAAGCGAAAGACCTGCTGCTCAAGATATGCTGCTGAGAGGAAGGTGCAGGTTCCACCCAGAAATAGCCTGTCTTCTGACCTTTCTCTCAGAGAGAAGCAGAGAGATGAGAGCCAGCTTGGCTTTCCAGCACAGGCAGAGCAGGTGAAGGTGGTGGTTTTACATCATTTGGCATTTGTTCCTAAATCCTGTTTTGGGTGCATGAGGATGCAGCTGGATACCTAGGATTTACCCCAAAGCCTATTAGAGAAGTGAAATGAATGAGAGTGAGAGTAAGAGACTATGGTTTTGAATACATCATGAGGGGTCTGCTTACCTGCCACCATGGGCTTAGACACAACAGGCTCTCCATGCAAGATGTTTTGAATACTGCTTTGATGACTTAATGCACTAGCTTTTTGAAATGCCTATACTTGGGAAGTCAAAACAGGAGGCACCACTGCTGCTCAGGATCCCAGTGTGGGACACCCACAGAGGCAATAATGTGTCCCAGGAGCAATGTTTACAAGATCTGGTCTCGTGGGTGGAATGATGTAAAGCAGTTGCTGCAAATGGCACAAATGCTAAATTTTGATTCTTCGTCTGCAGGTAGAAAATTTATTTTTTCTTTCCTAAGAGGACCACAGGTTTTCAGACTACACACAAACAAGTCTTCTAACCCCTAGGTGTTGAGTCCTTAAAATACTGAAATGTAGCGATATACATAAAATGCACCCACATTCCCAATTCAAGTTGGTTATTGATAAAATCAAAAGTACTTCCAAATATAAGGCCACTAAAAGTTACATGTGCTTCTTAAAAGTTCTGGTTTAGCAAGTGGTTCTGCAATCAGATGTGTTTAGAAATGGCGGGTCCTGCACTGGTCATTGCAGCCCAAACACTTTAATTTTACTCAATTCATCATTGTCTTGTCTGCAGGTTTCCAGAAAAAAAGGAAGATAGTGGCTAACTACAGAACCTAGCAAACTGTAAAACATCTTGCCATGTTCACTTTTCCGTTGCCCTAGCAATTGATGCTGTTGCTTCTCTTGCCCTGTGAGTTATAGCTTTAGCAAAGCATTGCCAGATTCAAGTCAGCAGGCTTCTGCTGGCACTGCAGAATGACAATTCTTATCTGTTTTCTATAACCTGACATTTTCAGTAAGGCCTGGAAGGTTTGGTTAATAGGGTTTGTCAAAAGGGAACTACAATATAAAACGTTGAAATATCGAATGAGAGTAAAGCAAAGAATCCATGACACATTAAATGTTCCCAAAGCAATTTCTAGGAGACTAATTATTCAAAATAAGTAACTAAACTGTAAATCTCTATTACAAGTTGGGGATCGAATGTTTCTTTGGAAAGCAGTTCTGAAGTCTCCTATTTTAATAGCTAATACATACAAAAAATAGTACATATGCCAGAGGCTTTGGAAGATGAGAGGTCAAAGGGTGAAGGGACAGTAACTCCAGGATTCATCCACTCTGCAAGTCCTGTAAAGACATATTTGCATTATAAAATGCCTGATAGACTTTTTTTTTCTTTTTTAATAGTCTGATATCGAAAGCATTCTGATATAATACTCCCTTATGACTATGGCTAACTAGAGAAAGGATGAAGGGATAGGAATCAGAAGAGGGGCATCTAGATATGCTTGAGGGTGCTTAGCTGTATTTTTGGTGCAAGGTCCCTTCTAGGATGGTAATTGTGCTTGCTAATGCCCCTGTGAAATCCTTTGACCTACTACCTGAAATGGCACATAATGGATAGTCTGTGCCCTGAGGAGGTATTTGTCCCTGTGCTTTCTATTATGAGGCATTTTGTGAGAGAAGAGGAAAGGTAGGAGAGGAAAACTGTTCAGAGCATACCAGGAAGGAATCATAATTTCCTTCCTGGTGTCTGTCTGTGCAGTTGTGAAAGGAAATCAGTGCAGAAAGGTTTTCTCCTGCAAAGCATACGCTCATAAATGGGGCTCCAACTCTTGTAGTTGTTGGGGATTAATGAGGAATGTTTATGTCCAGAGTGGTTGCGCTGGACATGACATAAGTGGAGGTAGGGTGGCGGAGAGATGGATTTCTATTTTTCTGCTTCCAAAAGAATATGTGAACTCTCAAGAGTTCGATGTGTTGGAGAAAGTTTGCAAATTCCATTATTCTTTTTCCTTAAATATTAAAATGTTCTTTTTGCTTTTTCTATTAATAGCCAACAGTAATCTGTATAACTGGCAAAGAGCAAAACCGGAGTGTTTGGCAAGGTAGTGACCATGATGACACTCTAACACTTCTGTATTGTGATGTTGGAGGGTCCTGTTACCTGCGAATGCATTTCTATAGTTGACGAATTGCGTGGGCTTTAAGCAATAGACCACAGATTCCTGTTGCGTGGACCTGGAATTAATCTGAGTCTAGGCTGGAAAAGCTGAATTGGTCTGGTTGAAGCTGATAGTCTCAGCAGAATTTCAGGACTTCCTAGGTTTGATGGGGTTTTGAGTAGTCTAACAGGCAGGATGATTTTGTCTGTGCTACTGTTTATGTATCTTGGACATGACCATAGCAGGTTTGTTATATCTAGCGTGCATGAAGTCTCTGCAGAACAGCCTTGGGCAATAAGCACAGGTCTAACTGCATGCATCACGCAGTCACTGCGCTTGCACGGCAGAGTTGATGCTTCTGGAGCTGACTTGTTAACAATGCACCTCTTGTTAAGACAGATAAATCCTAACATATCAAATTTGCTTTGCTGCACTGTGCATCTGAACCAGAACTATTTATGTTCATGAAGTCATGAAGAGAAATACAGCAAAGTATTTCTAGTATATCTATATCTAGAGCACAACCAGTGGATCGTTACATCAAGGAATGAACTATCAAGAAACTACAGAGAATAAATGTGGACTGTTTTACTAGTGAAGTCATTCTGTACACAGAAATGTTCCTAATTATTAAGCTGTTGACATTATCCTATTGCAGGTGATTATTGTGGTTATCCTGGAAAATCACTGTTTTGGGAAGTCTTTAGATCAGCAAGGTGATTATGGCAACTCTGTCACCTCACAATTTTAGTATGTATTTTCAGAGAAGGTGCTTAGATTTTATCCGCAGTAAAGCTATTATTGATATCTGTCATATATGAGTAGTAATTTGTATCCACTTTCACTTAAAGTGTGACAATAAAGTAGTGAAGGACAGTATAGTACCAGCGTACAGTAAAATAAGTCTAAAAGCAGAAAACATTTTAAGTATGATGTGATTTGCCATACAATGCAGCAATTCTTGTATTTTTATACCCCAGTGGAGTTGCAGAACAAGGCAGTACTTTGTGAAGCATCATCTACAATAGGTAGTTGCTACAGTAATAAAATATGAAGAGAGGCCTGTAATAGAGAAAATAAGAGCCTACAGTTTGGGACCTGAGCAGTGAAAAGGTCTGACTGTCTCAGAATAACCTCCAGTGCTTTCATCCGAGCGTGGCATAGAGATTATTTTCCATCCTGGTGTAGCTGGACTTTTGTCAGTCCAGGGGCTAGTGGCAGAAGATAGCATATTGGCAAAAGTTTCAATTGTAAGAATTGGCTTTCCAATAAAGGGCGCAGAAGAGGCAAGGACTTCATCTTTGACCAGCTGAAAAATCCCTCTGATGCTCTTACTCAACCAGTCATTCATATCTGTGTTAGTTCTTCGATCTGGGTTGTTCCATTTGGGAGTAAAACTCAATTTCACAATTAAAGGATTAATATAGATTATTATGCAGTGAGAAACTAGTGCTTGATGGGGAAGATGAAAGTGGAGGCTCTTAGCTAACCATTTTTCTAGTATTTTATAGCTGTTGGGGCCGGACAGGGATGATGATTTGGATACTGCAATATACGCTGATGTTTAACCCATAGAGATGAATGCAGTAAACATTCTGGACACAATTGAAGTCTGGGATATCTGAAAATGATAAAAAAATTCATAAAGATTAAAGTTTAACTTTTCCTGGACTGAATGGGAGTAGGGACTTTTTTTCATTGCTTTACTTTTTTCACAGCTTAGAATTAATAACTGAGTTTAAGCACCTCTGTTGCACAGGTGATTTTCAAGTTAAAACTGTTTTGTTTGAGATCTTTGGACTGGTTCAGTTTTTAAACTTTGATCTAGAGCTGGTGTTTTTTTTTTTTTTTTTTTTTTTTTTTTTTACTGACTCACTTGACTTCTTTAAGAACTGCTGCAGTTTGATTTTCTAATCACTTTTCTAAAACTTTCAAGAAACCAGTGAATCTTCTGTTTAAAGAAGTATATTTTTGGGGAAGATTTTGCAAAAGCAAAGGTGCCTGGTGGTGCCACATATATATATTCTTTTTATTTTTAATTGTGGCAATCTTTGCATTGACTAATGTTTGTATGAAGCCCGTCTGAGCTAACCTTATTTTTGTTGAGGAGCCCTTGGTCAAGCACAAAGTCCCAGCAGTGAGAATGTATAAAATAGGCTGTGGATGACAAAGACATTACCAGTGATTTTTCTTCCCTTCCTTCTAGGCATTCATTCAAGAGCCAATTAGTAACGTAGTCAACAGTCCACACATATGTGAGAATAGGAAAAACCCCCCACCTTCTCAGAGCTCTTTGCATTAACAAAAATGTAAAAAGTGTCACAGAGCAGTGAAATAAATTTTCTGAGAAAGGTGTCCTCTAGTCATATAGTTGTGGTGTAGCCAACTCACTCTGGAAATGTGATGGAACAATGGAATGTGCCCAGGGAGGTAGAGCAACTTGGGGTGCTGCGGAACAACTTCCTTCAGTTATTAAATACTGAAATTAATGTGAGATTTTCCTAAACAGGGGCTGTCAGGATAGATTGTAAGTGATGCTGATGTCTTTTGAGACCAGCACATAATGTGTTCTGGTCATGTTCTTATATTATACGGAGTTGATAAAATCTAGGATTCTAAATTGTTTTTCTAGCCATTATTATCCATACTAAATGATTTCTTGATACTTCAAAAAAGAAAACTAATGCACAATTAAGAAGATGCCATTGCTATCTCTTGTGCAAACCACCTTGTTAATATCATCAGCTCCAGCAAATAAGTCTATTTTACTACAGAATTACTTATTTTAATTGATGGTTAAAGTTCATTTGTTGTAATATATTTTTTATATAAACATATAGAGTGGCAGAAGTAGAGGGAAGAACATTCTGGGTTGCATATTCCTTTTCTTTATTTATGTTCACACTCTATTTTTAATATATTTACTTGCAGAAACAGTTACATACTTTTAAAATAAACTTTGCCTGGCACTACAAGAAAAGGGAAAAATGCATTTGAAGAGGCACTTAAATTTTTTCCAAGAAATGACTCAGCAATTTGCATTTGCAAGGAAGCAATCTTTTTTTCCTAAATAAGCTATTGCATTCAAAGTTGATTTGATCCAAGGAAAGGAGCTGAAATTAGTTACTGACATGCAATAATTCATTTCTTATTTTACCAACAGTAATTAAATTGCCCGGAACTGTTGTCATTTAACAGACTATTAATTGACTAATGTGCATTACTTGTATGCAGGCTATAGGTAAAATCCAAGGATTAAGATGGGAAGGAAGAAGAAGAAAAACCTCATTGATTTTCATGACCATCAGAGATGAATGATTAATTTATTTAATAATGGAATGTAGTTTTTGCAAACAATAACAGGTTAGATTTTAAACATGCAATTTCAGCAATAGCCCTAAAGAAGGAAATGGTAGTCAGCTATTAGTTTTTTTGAGAGGAGCAAAGTGGCTACTTGGTTGTGCTTTATTTCAACCATATGAAGATTGTATAGCTCTTCCTTCCTTAAAAATCTATGGTTTCTGCTTGGATCAGTATTTTCATTACAAAATCCTTTTCTCTAATCATATTATTGGCTAAACGTTCTGATATTTTCCTCCTTTAGTTTGACCAACATCAAAAGAAACTTTGTCATGTGCATCAGATAGTTTCAGCCTAATAGCAACTACACACAAAAGTGGATATAGGCAAGTTCAACAGCTTTGATTTTGTCCAGTCAAATATGATACATTCCAGTGCTGCATTAGTGGCCTATGTGGGGGGAAAAATCAATGAGGTCAACATCTAGGTCCCAGCTGGGAATAATCCACTTTATAAAAATAAACCAAAAAGTTCTCCGTCATCACAGTAAACTCTAATTTATAGTATTGCAGGCTCCTAACAGAGACTGTGACTATATGAATAGACAGGGAAACAAAGGTCAAGTTTTTAAAAGGGAGAGATGTGAGATGGGATTTTCTAAATCACTTAACCATCAAGAGACTAATAACAAGATTCTCTTTCTATGGATTGGGAATTGTCAGTTAGAAGACACTAGGAGGAAAATGAATTGGATTTGTTAGCTGCCTAAATGTGAGAAGCATGAAAATTTTATCCAATGAAGTAGCAGTTAAGACACTGATGGGGGGAAAAAAAAAAATTAAAGTCATCATATAGGTGCTTCTGGGAGCATCAAGGGGAATGGCATAGCTCCGGGACACAAGGCTGAAGAGACTATCCATGTTGCTCAGTTTATACACCATGGCTGAGAGTTGTTTGGCCAAATGCAGGAGCCAATGCTTTCCATATCTCCATCTGCTTGGCTTTCTTTGTAAGGCTATTATGAAAAACAGGCACCACTTCTTACTGTTTTTCCTCATTTAAGATACGGCAAATTAATTGTACTCTGTAAATGCATATTTTCCTCTGTTGATTAGAAAGGGAGCCTGTATCAATAGATGGGATGTAGGCACCTCCACTGCGGATCTTAGAGTTAAAGAAGATGAATGCCATCACTGAAACAGGTGCCTATCATATCTGGGAACTTTACCAAGTTCTTGGTTCTAAATGTCACTGACCCTGCACCAGGCCCTAAATATGGCTGTGTTTTTTGGTTCACCAACATTCCCATTTTTCAGTAGCAAACCACAGGTTCTTTGGACTCCTATAGTCAAGGTGCCTAGTGCAGGAAGAACATTTGAGTGGGCAGCCAGACTTCCTAGCATTCACTAGGCTGTTTTACAAAGTGTAACTTCATGTAAGTCCATAACGTGCTTGTTTTTATTTCAATAAAACAGTAATTTAGACAATAACTAAGTATGTCTGGAAGAATATATGGGAAGGCTATGAAACTATTAATAACATTTGGACACCTCTTGCACTGCTTTAATGCATCACAAGTTAGCACAGTATTGATTCAGTATCAAAGTTCTGAGAAACAAGCCTCTTACCAATATCTAGGATCCGATGTTGTAATTGAACTAGAAAATGTTAGATTTCCAGCATTACTGCTGAGAATTCTTCCCAATAAATGTGTGTTTTCCACTGGGGCTGAAATCACTTCAAGTGCTAGTTTTAATTTTTTTCCTTTTCATATTTTTCCTATCATACAGGTTCTTTTTTCCCCCTCTGTGTGTAAAATAAATATAATGGGGCCAACTCTTGCATTTTACTATCTTGACTTGTGGGAGGATCATTTGAGATACTTGGTTTAGATAATTGAATCTTTTGTGGAAGCATTAAACTTTGGAGGAAAGAAAATGGGTGGACTTGGAAAATATTGTGTAGAGAAAAATGTACCAGTAGAAATTATGGGCAGTAGAAGCCTTTGTCAATATACAAGACAAAAAAGGAAAAAGGAGCAAGAATGGAATAGGAAAGTAAGACACAGTTATGACACTGAAGCACTAGAAAGCAAAGTAGAGTTTATGCCTAAAGGAGAAATTAAATAGTGCAAAGGAAGGAAGTGGAAAGAAGAATGGCTGTGTATTTGGCCTCTTAATTTTGAGTGGGTGCTGGCATACTCCAGGACAGGTGGCACATCACTTTCCACCATACATGCCTCCTTATTTCAGGATGTCCCTTAGATTTACATGTTATTTTATTCAGCATCTTCTGTCTAGAATCATAGAATCATTCAGATTGGAAAAGGCCCTTGGGATCATCGAGTCCAACCATCAGCCCCACTCTACAAAGTTCTCCCCTATACCATATCCCCCAACGCCACTTCTAAACAGCGCTGATGGTGATGGTGGGATTCATTCATTCAGGGATGGTGACTCAACCACCTCCCTGGGCAGCCTATTCCAGTGTCTGACCACTGTTTCTGTGAGGAATTTTTTCCTAATGTCAAGTCTAAACCTACCCTGTTGCAGCATGAAGCCATTGCCTCTTGTTCTGTCACTAATTACCTGTGAGAAGAGACCAGCACCAACCTCTCTACAGTGT
>VZRU01011247.1:363754-387195 GCA_013398155.1 Pedionomus torquatus
AGCTCCTTCAACAGCTCTTCGTAAGATTTATTTTCCTGGTCCATCACCAGCTTTGTTGCCCTCCTCTGCACTTGCTCCAGCACCTCAATATCTCTCTTGTATTGAGGTGCCCAAAAACTGGACACAATACTCAAGGTGTGGCCTAACCAGTGCTGAGTACAAGGGGACTTCTACCTAGTTCACCTCCCTACTTCTGCCAATCATACTATTTCTAATAAAAGCTAGGATGCCATTTGCTTTCTTGGCCACCTTTCTTGGCCAGCACACTGCTGGCTCATGTTCAGCCAACAGCTGACCAACACCTCCAGGTCCTTTTGCACCAGGCAGCTCTCCAGCCACACTTCCCCAAGCCTGTAGCACTGCATGGGGTTGTTGTGACCCAAGTGTAGGACCTGGCACTTGGCCTTGCTGAAGCTCATACTGTTAACGTTGGCCCATTGATTCAATATTCCAAGTCCTATCTACAGCTATTAACCTCTAGATACTGTTAGCAAATGCAGGAAAAATTGCAGAATACACCTTTTTTTCTTCTCCAAAACTCATTTTGATTGTTCTTCTTAGGTCTAGGGTTGCATAACCCTAGTTTCTTTCAGAAAACAAGATCATAAAGGGAAGCCAATAGATTATTTTTTTTTTTAATTTTTTTTTTAGTATCTGGTACTGTTAGATGCTGATGGTTGTTAATTTATGTACTACAGTACAGCCAGCCTTTCCTCCAAATAATATTCTTTCTTATAGCAACAGATCCTGGTGAGTGGCCTCAGCCAAAACATCCTGCAAGGTAAAAGCATGCTGTCATTAGACAGCAGAAGATACAGCTATGTAGAAGGGGCAACACGAGTGAACTAGAGAGGTAGGAACATTGCTGCCATTGTAGTATCACCTTTTGTCAATCTCAATTGGTATATTTATGCAAAGATTCTATAACTGCGTTTTTTCAGCTGGCTCTAGTCTGTGCAGTTACAGTTGTTCCCATGCTGGATGTGATATGGATGAGTATGCCTCCTTGCTGGCTTTCCAAAGTGACTGGATTTTCTTTATCCAAAGCTATGCTGCTGCTTTGGAGAGAGTCTGTTCTGTGTGAGAGGCTATGTGGAGTGCGGAAAAGCTTGTTTCTGTTAGGAAGCCAACAGTTTTTCCTTATCTATAAGTGGTTCATCACATACATAGTTAATGATAAGTAGCTGAACAGACACAGCTATAAATAACTTGCTAGTTACGTGTATTTTGTTCTTCAGTTGTTTTTCTATAGCTAATTACATATAACAAATATAGCATGTCAAATGTAGATAACCTAGAAGTTATTTATCTTCTTTGTTAGTCATCGTATATGGCTTTTAACCAAGAACATACATTCACAAAACATGCCTGTAAACCACAAGTGGCAAAATCTGAACCTGTAAGTACACATGATCTACTTCGGAACAGACATTCAGCAATTAACATGAATAAATGGCATATAGCTCTGTTGCCCACCTATAAAAAGGTAAACAACTGAAGAACTTGAGCCTCTTCTAATTTCTGAACAAGTCCAAAATACTTTTTAATCTTTCCTACTGAATGGGCCTCAGAAGAAAAAGGAATTTCAGTGGTTGAAGTCCGGTAACATTTTTGTCCTGAACCAAATGTAGTAAGAAGATACAGAAATTATGAATTGCCTGAATCAGAAATAGATCCCAAAATGATCTGACATTTCATCCAGCTCTCTGGTTCTTCATAAAGCTCTTACAGAGTTACTCTAGTGTCTCTTTGGACTAGCTAATTCTGACTAAACTCTTTGGATAGTACTAAAGATCTGAATGCCACTTAGATGTAGGAGCCCAATAGCAAGCACACATAATCTTTCAGGAAGGTACCTTAGAAATGATGCCAACTTCATGAGAAAAATATTACAATAAAACTTATGTTTTGGTGGCTATTGCTAATGTCACAGAAGTTTAAGTTTTAAAACTAACTTCTCATATTAGTGTATGCACTTTTGCTAGTGGGATTGACTGTCTGTTAATCAACACTTCCAAAGTTTATACCTAGTTTCTCTTCTATTAATCTGAAAGTTATTGCCAGGACAGTTGGGTTTTTTTTTGGTGGAAATACCTCTGCGTGATAATTTATACTTTTAAGTGTTGTTTCCATGATGAAATAGTTCCTTGAGCCCATACTGTCATCCTCGAGCACAGCAGACATGAGTTCTCATGTGCCGTTGGTGCTCAGATGGGGTTCCTGTCGTGGCAGGCACAGTCCAAGGTGTTGATGTTTCCCTCCAAACCATGGAAGCATGTTATTTAGCACACATGTTTCCAGTTGCCAGTGTCTGAAACTCACACAGTCATAAACCAACAAAGGGAAAAAAAGAGAACACATAACATGGGATTCAGAAATAATTCATGATGATTTAGTTTAATTTGAGTTACTATAACCCTAAAGCTCCATTAAAACCTAAAATGAATGCTATTTCCTCCTGAGAGCAGAGAACAATCTGCTAACTTTTGCCAAGATGAGAGCTATTATGGTGTACAACATGAATGCATATAAATTACAAGGTTTATATTTGCTCTTTTCCCTAATGTTAACTTTGACTGGCATGTCAAATTAAAAGCAAGAGAGGAAAAAAAAAAAAGAAAAACCTGCATCAGATTAAGAAACATATAAGGAAGGGTAATTTCTAACTACAAAACATAAGACCTCCACACTTCAAACAATCCAAGCAGGTTTTCTTTTAATGATTAGCTTTCACTTTTTCCCCCTTTATACTAGAGATGCATAGAGAACTACAGTAGTATTTGGAAATAATTCAGTAAGCTAGGTATCTCCTTTTTTCACAACTCTGGTAACACTAGGGATGTTTCAGGTTTCCTACTGTTAATGTTTGGTGCAAGGAATACAGGAAAATTAAAGTAGGTTGAAAACTCCTGATTGAAACCAATGTAGAAAATGAAAGAAAATTTTTGATGTCAGGACATGACACTGAAATTGGCTTGAGCACACTTGTAATGGCACTTGCAGCCTTTTGCAGGTAAACAAATAGGAAGTTGCTTTCCATTAAGGAAGACAGATGCTGCAGAGAGCTTGGGTCTCCCCAGAGCAGCTGCTCTATCTAAGATCCAAATAGGTCATTTAAGCCCTGGTCCCACAATGAGAACTATTGGGTCAGAATGTGCCTATCTGGGGATTAAGTCATGACCTGATAAAAGTGAAAAACTGGGATTTTTATATACACTTAAAGCATGTTTTCAGAACATGAATATTTCAGAGGGAATTTTTTTCCTGCCTCACTCTTTATATTTGATACAAAGAGCTTCAACTTCTACTCATTTCAATTCAGCTGATTTTTGCTCCCATCGCTCAGGTCTTTTTTCATTCAGATAGTTTAATTTACCTACTCTTTTATACACACAGCTACTGTGTTTATGGATAGTGAAATGTTTTTCTATATGTCAAATGAGCTTTTTAAAAGTATTATACTCTGCAGGCACGCAGGGGATAATGTTTAAACATAGCTTTTGCCTGCCTAGGCTTCCAGTCGATTGAATTTTGAATCTCCTATGAGCTAAAAAAATTGATTATGTAACGTTTTGGATAGGGTTTGGAACATAACTGCATAGCTGTCTAGTGCTGTGCGTTACCAGAAGCATCATAAAGCAACTGGGTCTGGGATGTCCTTTTAAAGAGATTATTGGGTAGGGAATGGCTTAAGAATTCTAGCTTTCTGTTGAATATTCTGAACAGGGAAGAATATTGCTGTAAAAGTGTACATTACTGGAACTTGTTCTTCTCCCACTTACAGAATTTGCAAAAACTCATCAATATGTAGTTGGGAAGGCAACAACTGCCCAGCAACAATGGAGCAGTCAGGGACAGAAGGACAGAGCCAAATTCAAGGATCACCTTCTTTCTGGCAGTGAGCTGGGGAAGCTGATGTTGGTTGTAAGAAACATGGGGGAGGTTGCCCTTCCCGCTGCTCTGCATCTCCTCACCCCACAGACCTTCTCTGTCAGTGATGGGAGAAGCTGGCTTAGCATCTCAATCCATACAGCCTGTAGGGTCATGGCTGTGTTTTGCTATCCAATTACTGGCTGCTTCCTGCTCCAGGGAGGATGGGGTAGAGAGGGCAGTTGCCTTCACTATAGTTTTTAACAACAGTGGCCAATTCACAGTTAATGGCAACTCAGATATCAGCTGGAGTGAAAATATCCTTTCTCCATAGAGGGAGCTTTATAAGATGTCTTGAAGTTGTTCAGTGGTGGGGTTAAAAAAAAAAAAAGGCTGGATCAAAACTGTAATTTTGTCTGTTTTCCTTCTCCTGCACTGTCACTTGTACTTTATCCCTTTTCCTACTGAAGAAAATCTGAATTATTAATCCTTGCAGTATTGGTCCTTCTCTATTCATACTTAGAAAAAGAACCATCTTTTAATGTTCTCAGTGACTCTAAATAATTTTCCAAGTCTGTTAATTTCATAACTGTATTATTTTTAATTGCAAAATTATCAGGCTCAATTCTATGACTGCTTTTGGCTCTCTCTCCCCTACTCTGCCCCCCTTTGTAGCTTCAAGTTCACTCTTTTATTGCTGAAATATCCTAGTATTTTTATTCCTGTTCTAAATCTGGCTGCTTCCAAATCCCAAAGGTACCAAGTCAATATGTTTGGTAATGACTTCATACAAAGGAAAAGGAAAAGAAGCCAATTTGTGTTTTCCATTGTTGTGATAAATACATATCTGAACTTTCAGCTGGTCTTGCCTTCAAAAAATAAAGTAACCAGCTTTGCTGGGTGACACTATGGCCTGAAAAACAAACTGTGGTATGAGGAGTACTGTGATACCCCATTTTCTTTGTTTATTTTTCAAGTCACTTATCCTCCACATTTGAAACCAAAACTAAGAGATGCAGGTATACGACTGAAACAGGGGGTTGCTTTAAACCTGAAGTTTGGATAACGCCTAAGCATTTGAACAAAGATTTACATCATCTTAAAAGAGGCACTGCTTAAAATCCAACGGTAGGCTATGCCCCTAAAGAGAACAGAGAGATACATGTAATTAAAACGCATTTGAAAACCGTCAGAAAATGTTTTCTGTGGAAGACACCAAATTTTATCAGGATTTTCTGTCAAGAGACATTTTGTTCACAATGTGTTCATTTGTTTGCAATGTGTAGTAAACCCTCAGTCAGAGCTCTTGGTATCCCTAAATTTTGGCGTAATCCTCTTTTTTCTTTTTTTTTTTTTTTTTTACACTTTTTCTTGATATGACTGCATTCTCCTTAAGGGGTAGTGATTGTGGAGCCTTTCTCCTCCTCTCCTTTTACCTTACCTTGCAGTATAAAGAATGAGATCAGGTTTTGCTCTCTTAAGAGTTCTTGGAGATATATAGCTGTGCAGATGAGAACTGAACAGAACACAAACGCAGCCGTGGAACTGAAAAAAAAAAACAGCAAAACTCCCAAACTTCAGCATCACCATCCTGCAAGAAACTGCCTGTGACCAAGTTTTCTCTATTGGGAGTCTCCCAATCCGTGGTGTGTAAAACTGCATATCTGGACGCACTGGTCTGCGGACAAAGCTCACAGTGACCCCTTCAAACTCAGTGCAAATCTTGCATTCAGTGCTGGTTGCTCAAGTGCCATCAGCAGGAGTTTGGCTTGAGCTGCCTGGCATACAGCAAGCTTATGTATCTCTGCATTGTGGTGCAGGCACACAGAAGTGACATTAATGTAGGTGTACTTAAGTAATAATATAATTCCGTGTAGTGTCCTCAGAGAATGAATTGTACTGAGAACCAGTATACTGATGCTAAATTGAGCACTAAATTGAAGGCTTAAAAATGAGGAAGCTAGTAAAAAAGATGTTAAGGTGAAAAGTGAGGAAATTAAAGTGTTGCAGCTCAGCAGGGGGGCTACTTAAACATCCCATAAAATGAGTAATAAATGACTACCCCTAGGAAAAAAAAAAAAAAAAAAAGAGAAAGAGCACGTTGGCAAATTAATAGGTATAAGTAAAGGCAAAATTCTGGAAAAGCTGA
Source organism: Pedionomus torquatus (assembly GCA_013398155.1). Taxonomy (NCBI): domain Eukaryota; kingdom Metazoa; phylum Chordata; class Aves; order Charadriiformes; family Pedionomidae; genus Pedionomus; species Pedionomus torquatus. The sequence goes on from VZRU01011247.1 coordinate 369,774, forward strand.
ACATGTCTCTGTTCAGGAAGGGAAAAGCTCAGCTTATGAAGAGGATTATAATTAATGGCAGGTAAATATGAGACAGAAATGGTGGGATACTAAAAGGCATTTTGCAAAGCAAACAGCCAAAAGCATATAAACAAATAACAAAGAATTGTTCAAGTCTACAAAGAGCAGGAAGCCTGCTAGAGCAGACAGAGCCAGAGTCAGCTAAAGGACAAAGCACTATGAGAGGGGGCAGGATAGGAAGCAGCTGTGTGGTATCTCTCCTGGCTGCTTCTCCTGGCCAGGCTCTTTCCTGGCCTGGTGTCCCCTGCTCTGAATGTTTCTCTTTTTTGCCATAAGCCTTCTCATGCGATTTTGGTGGGTTTTTTTCCCCCCTATTTTTCTTTGGTCTTTGGACTTTATCCATCACTGGGCCCAGTCTATGGCTTGTGTTTCCAACTGTCCCCTGGAGAAAGGGTTATTTTCCCAGGATTATTTAAGACTAGCAGCATTTTGAAAATGGAATGCCTGTAAAATCCCAGACCCAAAAGATCCTTAGGGAGTTCAATCTCTATAAATGTTTTGTCAACATTTTATTTTACCTCTTTTGTGGCTTATATCGCAATGATTGAAATGTGGGAGCATATGGTATAACATAAGATATTAAAATGATAAAGAATGCACAAGGCATCCTTGCAACAGCTTTGTGCATCTGCTTCAGCATCTTGGCTGAATTCCAATATGGGTTATTAGATTCCTAAATTCCCTACTCTTTAATTGTCTCCGTGGTAGGGTTGAATTGCATCTATTCTAGTGTCCTGTGCATCTGTGCCTCAGTTTCCCAGCTGTACTGTCCTCTGATTAAAGACCTGATCTAAGATTAACCCTTGAGCCCAACAGCTAAATCTTGCTGTACCGAAATGGTCCTTGAGAACAAATTAGTATTTTCAGCCCCACTTCTGGGATGCTGGTACTATGCTCTGGTGTCTTTAGAGGGCTCTTTTTCTCTCACCTTTTCAATGCGTCCTGAGCCCTAAACTATCCCTGCAAAGACAGAGCCTAAGCACTTGAAGAGTAAGACACTCTGACACAGTCTACCATCTGAAATAACGTGTTGCTAGCAGCTCATTCCTCTCTAAGCACCATTTTTATATGATGAACATTCACCAAATTTTAGTATTGCAAAATAATTTGTGAAATTTGGAGGGGAATTAATTGTAAAAGAATGTAAGTATTAAGCCTAATGTTCTTCTAGTTTGTTCTTTGAATAATTTGAGAGTATTTGGTATTTAATAAGTAGTATGCTGCAATTCTTTTGCCTAAAGCTCTTAAGATATTATTCAAACACTGAAAGTAGTGGAAAAATCACCAGTTGACGAAGAAAACTGATTTTTAGATGAGGTAACCACTTTACTGTATAGGCTTTTATTCTATATTACACTAAATAACAATGGAGAGAGATTTGGAGATGAATGAAGGAAAGTTAGAAAAAATGATGATAGATTTCCTTGTGTAGTCATGAAAATGACATATAGAATCTTTTGTACAGGAGGAAAAATAAGCTGTGGTTTTGAAATATAGCCCAAGGGAATGGCTGGCAAAAAACCTGCTGAAAAACGTTAAAGACATATGCCAATGGTAACTGCCTGTGTTTGTTTTGCTTTTGGTTAAAAGTAATTTTAAATTGGAAAAGTAAAAATTTACGTAATTGAGGATTTTCATAGTGTATGAAGGTAGACCTTTAGAATTTCCATAGCACTTGAGAAGAGTGGAGATTTTTTTTAATTGCAAAGCATGTGTTTTAATGGTTTAAAATAATAAGTCTAATAATTTGTGTGTGTGTGTATGTGATATCCAGGGAAGGAGAGGGTAGGAGGAAGAGAACTTCCAATAACTTGGTAGTCATATAAAAACAAACAATAATCAGAGTAAGTTAAAATTTCACAACAGGAAATGTAGAGAGCCAAATCATACTCCCTGTGCACCACTTGAGTAACCACAATGTTCTCTGGGGAGTCTTGGGGGCAAAGGATCTTCCCACCCAGATGTTACACAGCTGCAGCAGGGCAGCCAGAACGGGCTGCTTCATTCAGGAAAGCATGGTCATGTGGGGAAAGTGTTCAGCTGAGATTTGCAAAGCCACAGAAGGGAAATGCTTAGATCTGTTAACTGTCATTCAACCCAAGGTAACCTGGAAAGAACCGGGTTTATCTGTAATTTTTTTGCTTTGCTATGGGGAAAAGAAATTAGAGCAGTAATTTGAGGGTGGTCAAGACATAATGCACCTAGCCTGTCTTTCAGCTCACTCCTTGTCCAGAGTTGCTAATATTATCCCAAACTGATTTTTCCTAAACAAGTAGAGCTTGCCATAAAGCTAGAGCCTGGACATTGCATTTTTATTTCACAGAATTGTAGAATGGTTGGAGTTGGAAAGGACCCTAAAGATCATCGAGTTCCAACCCCCCTGCCATGGGCAGGGATATCTCCCACTAGACCAGGTTGCTCAAAGCCCTATCTAGCCTGGTCTTGACCACTTCCAGGGATGGGACATCCACAACTCTGGGCAATGTGTTCCAGTGTCTCACCACCCTCACAGGAAAGAATTTCCTCTTAATTCCTCATCTAAATCTCCCCTCTTTCAGTTTAAAACTGTTACCCTTTATCCTGTCGCGGTACTCCCTGACAAAGAGTGCCTCCCCATCTTTGCTGTAGGCCCCTTTTTAGTTACTGGAAGGCTGCTGTAAAGTCTCCCTGGAGCCTTCTCTTCTCCAGGCTGAACAAGCCCAACTGTCTGAGCCTGTCTTTGCAGGAGAGGTGCTCCAGCCTTCTGATCATCTTTGTGGCTCCTCTGGACTTGCTCCAGTAGGTCTATGTCCTTCTTATGTTGGAAGCCCAGAGCTGGCAACAGTACTTCACATGAAGTCTCACCATAATGAAGAGGGGCAGACCAGGATACAGTTGGCTTTCTGGGCTGCCAGCTCACATTGCCAGCTCATGTTGAACTTCTCATCAACCAATACCCACAAGTCCTTCTCCTCAGGGCTACTCTCAATCCAATCTCTGCCCAACCTGTATTTGTGCTTGGGATTGCCCCCACCCATGTTCAGGACCTTGCACATGGCCTTGTTGAACTTCATGAGGTTCTCACAGATCCACCTCTCAAGCTTGTCCAGTCCATTTGGATGGTATCCCTTCCCTCCAGCATGTTTACTGTGGTGCAGAGCTTGGTGTCATCAGCAAACTCACTGAGGGTGCATTCAATCCTGCTGTCCATGTCACCAACAAAGATGTTGAACAGCACCTGTTTTGGGATGGCATTTTTTTTGCATCTGACCTTCCCCTGAAATGGGAGTGTTTGAAAATAAATCATTGTTCCGGCCTCAGTTGTAGCTGACAACATATTTTGTTGTTCATGTGGTACATACTTTTAATGGAAATACTCACCTAATGCTTATTACCTTGTGCTATAGGATAGCTATGGCTTCCCTCTTTCTTATCTCCTGTGTTACTGCTAACATAGATCAGACAACACTGAACAGCCATGACAGAAATGTATCTTTTTAGTTTATACAAACCACATTTCTTTGACAAAGCTTAAAATAACTACTGTTAAAAGAAAACATTTGTGGGAAGCATTTCATTTCCTTGGTTTCTATTTCTCATGCATTGATGATTATAGCTGTTAACAAATTACCACATTATTTCTCCTATGTATCGAATTTATGGGCTTGGAATTCCTCATAGAGCTGATCGTTTCTGAGTTTGAGCAAATTTGATGGAGGTGAGAAAAAAATGTTAGTGAAAATAAGGGTCACAATAGAAATAGCTGAACGAAGAGTATCCTAGAGAAGAAAGCACAGCATCAAGAACCAGTCCATGGGAGTTGCGTTTGTAGCTTGGGCACAGATCTTGTGTTTCATCACTTGTACTGCTTGTTGGCATGTCTGTCTTGTTCACGTAGATGCAAATTTGTTGTTTCCTACTCTGTGCAGACCATGTGCTTAGGCTGATGGGAGCAGCTCAGCCAGTGATGCTTGCTTCTGCTTCAGCAGAAGTTACCAAGTCATGCCTGCTTGTTTGCAACCTGCAGACTGCCTCCCCTCAGTGACGCCACCCTATGGGTGCTGGGAAAATAGTGATAGTTCTATGGCTTGTACCAGGCAGCCCACAAGTTTGTGATGAACTGGTACTCTCACACTAAACTTGGAGTAGAGCAGTTTAGAGAGCTTTTTAAACCCACACATGATGCTCCATAAACCTTAAGGCATTTAAGAGGGTTTGGACTCTCTAAGATGCAAAGCATCTGCAAGTCATCTTCCAGTGCCTACTTTTCCTGCCCATTCCTGTTTGGCCACAGATCCATGGTGCTACTTTTTAACTGAAAGCTGTCAGCTGTGAAGAAAATAAAACACTTCTAAGTGTTTTCCATGCTTTGTGTTACCTGCTCACTCTGTTCAGTGGCCCTTTGACAGCATGGGAACCAATGAACTTTTCCACCTTGCAATTTTCATTCCCCTTTCTTGCCCTTTACCCCCATCACGGAAAAAAAAAAAAATGTGGATCAAACCTTGTGGAATGAGATCCAGGAGACTGCACACAGTGTGAGCAACAGTGATGGCATTTGATGCTTTCTGGCATACTAAGTGATCCATCTGGAACCCACCAAAAATTGAATGTTGGTCACATTTGGCTGCTGCCTGCCTGCCTTGTGTTTTCTGGCTCATACGTTATCGGCACTAAACATGAGGATACTTGTGGTATCCGAGAGTCATGTGGTCAAATGTTCAAATATAAATGCATTTTTGTCAGTGCTGCTAATGCTTTTCTGCAGATTTCAAAGACCTTTTTCTGCCTTATACTGGAAAAAAGTTCTGATAATTTATGTTACCCAGATGTTTTAAAATTCAACAGCTTTCACTACCCATAAATTTAATAGCATTAAACACCTGCTGGCTCAGAGTAGCAGTTCTTGCCAAAAAGAAAAGCAGGAGCAGGGAGATACACTACTAATGTGCTCTCTTCTTTACCATCAGAGCTAAGGCTCTGAGCTGAAGCCCAGCACAGCATTACCCCATACAGAGCAAGTTTTTCTGCCTCTGTGCTTCAGAGTAGAGGACTCACAACAATTCTATCCTGCCAAATAATAAAATATAAGGGGAAAATATAAAAAGAAAAGAAAAATAATTTTGCAAACTTAGGAAGAAGACTTTTCTTAGGCTCTTACTGAAAATAAAAAAGTCTGATTATTGAAAACCATGGACATATCTATAATGAAATATTAAAGCCTGGGGACTCTTGGCAGGAGTGAAGGAGCGCAGGTCTGTGACAGTCAGTGGCACTTACACCACTCTGAAAGCTGGACTTGGGATGTCAGAGAAGTATGAAGGACCTGACTGCAACATGCTGCTGTCATGGTGGTGATGAGCTTCAAAAGGACAGGTTTGAAAATCCATAGAGAAACTCATGAAGGGAAGGCTCAAGGGAAAAGTGAAAATATCAAAGGATCGAATGAGATTGGAAGTCATTTAAGAGTACGCTTTTGGAAGCAATACCGATAAACTAAAACCAGAGAAAACAACGAGCAGAGAGTTTTAATAGGCTTGGCTGAACATAGCACATAAAGGTTTTCAGTAACATGCTTGCCAACAAAATCTTCAGGGTGGTATCACCAGGTTTACAAGCCCTTTATTTTCTTATTAATGAGATTTTGAATGGATTTTTATTTATAGCATAACTGTTGGAAAGGAAGAGCGTAAACGTTGATTCAGAGAGAGGTGTCACCAGGTTGCTGTGGGTGAGTTGCTGATGAAGAAACAGAAGAAAAGGACACTGAGGGCATGTGAGTAAAGGGCAGCAGCTCCTGCCTTCTCCCTGATGAACTTTGGGGGCTGGCAGCAGGGAAGTGGAGCATGGTTTTGGAACAATTTTTGTAGGTGTTGCTCTGGTGTTTTGGAGGAGTTGCCTAGCAATCAGGCTGTGTTTTTAAGATGACATTAATAAATAAACTGAATAGAAATATTTAAAGTTAGAGCTCTGGCAGAACAAGCAGTCATCTCTGCTATACTGCAGTGTGACTGTAACAGCCAAAAACCTATGTGGGTCAGTCACTCTAAGTGGCTTAGAATGTGTCTTGTGGTCACCACTTTCTCATAATGGAGAGTAGTATGTAAAACCAGGTAGTTGCTCTCTTGTACTTCACCCCTGCGGAAGGACAGCACTGCAACAGTACTGCTTTTAGGAGCAGCTGATTGACAAATCAAACCAAGTGATTTATGTGAATGAGTTTTTTCGATGTAGCTTACGGTGGTCCTGTGCTTGTACATGGCATCTTAGTTTGATTCGTTTATAGGAGTAGTCTTGAAGTTTTTGTTTCAAGAAACATCTGCAGGTAGATGCTATAATAATAATGTTTCACAAATAGGAGGCAGTTTGTGTTCTGCTCTTGGAACAAACCAATAATGTACCTCAGACTCCAAAGGGAAATGTATTGTTAATGGAAAAATTGTCTTTATCCTCTTATTCTATTTAAGGCAGCCTTTGTTGCCAGTTTATCATGAACACAAAAAGGTCTATTGCAGTGTGGATTAGACGGTATAAAAGTAAGAGAGCAGCAAGAACTCCAGATGTTCATTAGTGGAGTAGCTCTTGTAAAAGGCCACTGAGGAACTTCATCTGTTTTGTTCCCTCAAAGATTTCCAGATATTAAATAATTTTTAAGGGACTCGTATCAGCAGATTCTGTTGTGTTCTGTAAAATCTTTCCTTTTGAACACTGCAGGCTGAGTTCACCACTGGCACTGGATAAATAGTTCACTGCAGTTGCACCCACTTATGTTAGTGCTGAATTTAGCCCTCTGTAGTGTGCATACGTACTGCGAAGGCCACTCAGGTGCAATGACAGATGGGGCCTTAAAACTTTATTGCCTCGTATCTAGAAACATAAGTAATAGTCAATTTTGCATCGCTCTAACATTTTTAAAAGTAAATTGGGTTTTTGTATCGTATTTCATTCTTACATTTTTAATAAAGTGTAACAGGCACCAGCCTTTAAGCCACATTTACAGGATTAGATTTTCCACTTATATAAAAAAAAGGTATTTTTTTCTCCAAACAAGGTGCATTTATGCTTGCAATCAGTGAGCTGTATCATGCCACCTATTGTTGTGCCCTGTGCTGCAGAGAAACACCTTATTTACTGAGAGAAATCCAACATTGCTTTGGTTCAGAACAGAGCTAATCATAGCTAGATTAAGAGGCTGAATAGTTGCTTGTTTTGTTTCTATTTTGGATTGTTCATTTGCTTGTGTATGCATGTGAATATGACTGGGTGGAATGTTCAGAGTTGTTTTATACCTTAAGTAGAGGAATGATCCTCTGGGTTGCCCCAAGATGCTTATTCTCTCCCTTTCCCAAGTCTGCTTCTCTTTTTCTCCCCCAATGTCTGTTCTTCACTTCAAAGCACTAATCTTGTCTTTATTTATTTTTTGCGTGATTTCTTACATTGTAGTTGTACAATTTAGGCACAGTTTCTTACAGGGAACCAATGATGTGCTTTTTAGTCTTCATCAGCAAAGAAGTTAACTTTAAGTATGGAATAATAACTTTGCTCTTAGTAATAAGCATACAAAGGAAGACTAAGTGCTGTGGAAGTTCAATCACTTTGGCTGTCATTTCCTTTCCATTTTCAAAATTGCCATTTTCTACTAAAGTCAATGAAGCTGTTACTTGTAAAGCCACAGAGCTAAAAAAAATTTATCTCATTAGTTAAATATATAGTCCTCAAATACATAGTCTTCCAGAAATGGGAATAATTTGGCAATTATTCTTGTTTCTTAAAACTAGCATGTTCTAAAAGCATCTTATATATATACATATATAAAACATATCCCTGGAACAAAAGTACACTATTTTCATGATACCATGCTAAATTTTGCTATACCTGTTCTTAAATACTTTTTTCTAAAGAACGTAATCAGTCAAGTAGTGATAGGATAGAACACCATTTTTGACTTTTAAGCCTTTGTGAAGCTTCTGCCTCTTATTGGCTTACAATTGATCAAAATACCACAAAACCACAAAGCATCTCCTTTCTAATTAAAAGGCACACAGTTTCTCATGGAATTAGTTTTTAAGAACTAGACATCAGGCTTTCTAATTTTTACTTCAGAAGAATTGCTAACGCAGTCTAAAACATGATCAGTTACAAAAAAACCCAACTGCTACTTTTTTGTTCATTGTGTTGAGATATGCAGTACAGAAGGAACAACCTTTCCTCTGTCTTTGTTGTCACAGGTGATGACACCGCTGTTTGAGGCCAAATTCAGTCCCTGATTACAATGAGAGACAGGACTATATGCCTTTGGGGTAGAAAGTGTTTTGGATCTCTCAAAACTTTTTTATTAGGCTTCTCTTTCACTGTGTGCATGTATGAAAAAAACAAGACTGTTTAGCTAAGATAGGAAGCCAGAAAAAATACACTGAGCCATATCTTTACAGGATTTCACTCAGAAACTGTTGTACTGGAGCATATTTATGTTGGTAGAACACCTCAGACATAAACTGCTGTTCCTCTCAAATTCCTAGCTCCACCAGGGCAGATCAATTCCATACTTCTCCTTGCAGTGTAGTGAAATTATGGTCCGTACAAGAAAGCCTATACCTCTGAACATACAGACATGAAGCTTAATCAATAACTGCATTATTGTAAATTATTTCCTAATTAGGTATATACATTTATGTTGATAAAGAGAATGGGACTTCATGGAGCTGGTCCCTAGTTTCAAGGCTTGTGGTACCTCAACATAATTTAATGCTAAATAGAGTTCTCAAATTAGTTGTCACTTTAAGACTTTCACTTCCCTTGCTTTGAAACCTGAGAGATATCAGTTATTTGCACCTAACCGAATGCGAAGCCCATTTAGTGCTAGGTCCAGTGTTGAACTTTTGGGCAGCGGCTAATTCCTGGTTTAACTACCTATTGCCTCTGTATGGTTCTTGAGAAAAGAAGGGTTCCCCCAATAGACAGAAGAAAAGCAAAGGGAGGGAGAACTGCTGCTAACTGGGACAAAATTCTCTGTGAAGGATTGGTTTTAACTTCTGTCACTTCTCAGAGCTGAGTTGTCAGTTGCACCTCTACAGGATCCACCAACTGGCACTCTTTCCTGAGGGCAGGGGCCTAGAAGACTTTCTTTCAAGTGTCTGAGCTGGGATAGCTCTCATAAAGCATAGCCAGCAGGTAAAATGAACCTTTTGTAAATCAGCCGTATAATTAACATACTTATCCAGATGCAAAGGCTCTGTAACCTGCTGCTCTCAAAGGAGGTGCAGAAGCGTGTCTCCCATGTGAATGCCTTACATCCCAGGCTCTGAGGGGAAAAACAGCTCGACCTTTCAGTGGAGTGGGGCATTGGGCATTGAACAGAAACTGGGCAAAGCTCAGGAGTCTGGCTCATACATAGCATGTTATGAGACTGCTTGTTTTTCTTGTATGCTTTGTTTACTTAACTATAGATGAGTATCCCATTCTTGATCTCTGTTCTCAGAGCTGTTCACATGCATTACATTGAACTATAATGAACTGAAAAAGCAAAAACAAGTTTGAGAACAACGCATACAGCGTGTCAGTGTTCCCCCTGGGGAAAAAAATTGCAGGTCTCTTCAGAACTTCAGGATACTGATGGTCTTCACTGGCTTGAGCAACCTGGTCTAGTGGGAGGTGTCTCTGCCCATGGCAGGGGGGTTGGAACACGATGATCTTCAAGGTCCTTTCCAACTCTAAGCATTCTATGATTCTATGATTCTATGGGCATATTCTGTTTTCCAAAGGAGGAAATCTCTGTTTCATGCATACGCCCCAGTAAAGGTACAGCACTCGCATATTTGCAAAAAACTTGGCCTAATGGAGCTGATGGTACTTAGCCCTTCCTGGTAGACTGGCAGTGTTTCGCAATAAAAGGATTTGGAATTAACAAGAGAAAGTCAGAGTATTTCCAGGGCTCGCTCCAGGCTTGATATCCCTGAATAAGGGTCTGCTTTCTGAGCTAAAGCCAATACTTTACTGACAGAAACCTGGAGAGATCATAGACACTTTGGTCTACTGCATAGGATTTGTGAAGCTAAGTGAACATTTAGGAAGGATTATTATTCTTTTTTTTTTTTTTTTAATCATCTTGTTTGTCTGGTTGATTTATCCTCCTGTCCTCCTAACACTGTCTACACTTTAATCTGTTTCTGGTTTATGGGAACTATAAAAAGTCTTTTACACTGAGAGATTTACTTTATTTGAATGCAAATTAAAACTATTATCTTTCAGTTACAGGCCAAAGATTGCAAAATAGTGCTTGTTTATAACTTGAAAAACTAATCTTTCCCCCCCTGTAATGCCATGTAAATTGTTCAGTTAAAGTAGAAATATACAGTTAATTTTTGCCAATCATTTATGTGTTTCATATGTTAATTTGCTGAAGTGGGTAACAAGATAAAGAGGGAGTTAAATTAGAATGATATGAAACTACAATATACTTTACTGCTGCTGACTCTATATAAACACAACCTTGAGCTCAACCTCCTTGTGATGCTTCCACTGAAATCAAAGAAGCCAGGACAGCCTATGTCTGGCTCATATTTTTAAAGCTAGTGCTTATGAGAGGGTGAAATGGGAATGATGGAAAGTCTACAAAGAGAGGGAGAAGAGGAAGAACCTATGTTACCTTTACACAAATACAGTGACACAGATAATAGTTTGAAGGGAGGTGAAGAAGTAAAATGTGTTTCCCAGGCATTGGTCCTGCTTTTTCTGTCTGATAAACTGTTGGTACCTTGATCGGATCCTTTTGTGGTGCAGAGAATCTGATGATGCAGCAGCTGGGTCTAATAGAGTGATTGTATCCAGGTATTGAGCATCCACTAAGTTACTCTATGCCACATAACATCTACCCCAGGACAAAATAATTCTGTTTTATTTTTGTAAACACTGACAAGATTTGCTTTGCTTTCCACTTTTGTAATTCTGGTGGAAGGACTCAGATGTAGGAAGAAAGATTTGCTGCATGAAATGGTAACGGGTAAGCAATAGCATTACCTTACTTTGTTGTCTATCTCTTGTCTTTTATGAATACATGAAAACATGCCAAGAACCACAGAACAAGGCATAATATAACACATCAGAGATTTTGAAGGTACAGAAAGGGCAGGGACAGAGATCTCTGGCCATCTTTGTTTCAGTTTTGACACACTGGTCCAGTATAAAGACCCAGCACCTCCCTAAAACCAGAGCTTGTGAGGTACGGCACTAGCTGTCTGATGCTGAAGTTTACCACCTTGTCCTGCAACTTCTACAGGGTATGTGAGCAGCTCTCAGCATACTGCTTGGGGTGCATCTGTCCCTGGGTATCTCTGTCCCTTCATGCCCAGGGGAAGCAGCTTTTGTTCCTGTAACAGGATGGTGCATTCCAGCAAGGTGGTGTTTGGCCTAAGTAAGGAGCCCTAAACCATGTTTCTTTATCACGTTTGCCATTGTTGCTCATGAAGATGATGATTTTGCTTGTGGCCTGAAATCCCAAATGTTCATCATACACATATTTATGAATCTGGCCCCAAATGACTTCATGAATGTCACACAACAAATGAATGCCAGAGTTCAAGAGTAAAAATCCTGTTTCTGCTTGTCACATCCTGTCTTAATACTCACAGGACTTATTCCTGTCTTACTCTTTATTCCTTAGTTACTTACAGGGTTTATTCCTGCTTCTCCTTCATGTGCCTTTTTGACAAAAAGACTTATTTCTGTAATTTTTCTTTAATGCATGCAGCAGGTTGCTTGATAGACTGTGAGAAACTTACTTATAAGAGTAGAATCACATGCCTGCTGGAGACAAAACTAGTTCTGTGTTTCAGTCTGGATGTGTGGACTCTCCTTTGCGAGTACAGTGCTTTTGTGTCTTGATTTTTCTTTACAAAGTATAACTGAAATTACACCCATGGGGAAATGGATACTTACCTTCCCCCATAGCTTCTCTAAATTGGTTTAAATTCTGCCTCTGGTAGCCAGAGATGAGGCAGAAGTGAAGCAAGGATGACTGTAGTATCCATAAATTCTCAGATTGTTTGGGGAGTGAAACAAGAATTTATCTGTGCTTCTCTGGATGTGCATGTAAAAAGAGAGAAATGAAGAAAACCTGAGTATCCTAATTTCCTCTGGAAAAGATTTTTAGTCCAGGCACAGCTTGCTCAGATGTACTGCCATGGAAAAAAAGGGCCCTAGGATTTCATACTGCCCAAATAGGGAAATTGTAAGGGGAATGTTTGTTCATTCACACATTGAGAAATTAATGGACACTCAAGGCCATGCTGGTAACTCTGGTTTGTTTTAATTTTAGGGCTGATCAGACCAATTGGTGACAGAAGAAAAGGCATTTGTAAAGCTCAGACTTTTCCAAATCACATCTTTTTTCTGTATTACCAGTATCGTAATGAGCTGACATGAAACATTTTTTCAGCTGTAACCACAGCTCTCTTTAAGCAGTGAAACTATTTTTGATTGCCAGCGTTCCAGTAGCAGGTTCAGTATTGTCTCCTTGCCAAGCTGTCAGTTAGGTCGGTTGAGGATGAAAGGATTGTCATCTTGATAACTGATAACATAGCCAAAAACCAGTGGTTTATGTCTAAGAGGTTTTGCTTCAGCTGAAACTTTTTTTTTTCGATTAAAGACTTAAATTCTGAAATTTTTAAATCCTGAATTAATTCCAGAACTTGAAGAAAAAACACTGTCTTGGTTTGTTTTCATGGTTCTTAGTGGTTTTTTTCACAATGTGAAGCCAGACCTTCAGTTAGCACAGAACATGCCAGTTTCTGTGACATGGAAACTCAGTTCATGGTTTTGACTGCATTTGGTAAGTTCATTCATGCAACATTAAGATCATTGCTGAAGAACACAAATCAAAAACTTCAGAGAGAATAGTGAAATTAGAGTCCCTGTTTTTCCTTTGTGCTGCTCCCATGTTGTTTTCCTTAAGTCAATCAAAAATAATAAAAAAAAAAAATAGGCTTTTGCTTATATTAACATAATGCCTCTGTATCAATGCCTCTTGCAAGACAGGGGAGTCTCTTTCAGGAATTTGTTGTTGTTGTTGTAAGTTTTCTTGCTAAAAGATAGGTTTGCATAACCAAAATTAGCAAGAAAAGAAAGGTCATCGTCACCAACAGACTTAGGGAATTCTAGCAGGAAATTCAGAAGCAAAGATCTAGATTCATGCTTTCACATGGAAATAAGTTTGTGTAGATTTTAAGTGTCTCTTAAGTACATCATTTGAAGTTTATAATACCTGAATTTTTATTGAGTGGATAATTTGATCCAACATTAAGAACAAGTGTTTCAATTTGGAGGGAAATTTCTCTGTGTGAGCTGAATTAGTCTCTGAAAAAAATTTAAGATGTATCCTTCAAATTTTCTCTTTAAAAAAATGGTTTGCAGATTATTTCTGCTGGAGCTTTTCTTGATCACTGCTTTGTATAAACTGACTTGATTCCTAAATAACTTGAATAGACAGGAAAGGGACTGGGGAATACAGATTCAGCAAAGGGAGTGGGGAATACAGATACAATCTTAAAAACATTGTTTCTGCTAGTGCTATAAGGAGTAGCTTGGTTCATTTCGAATTATATACTTTTATGCTCTGTTTTGAAATCCTTTAATTTGAAGCTTGAACTGTGAAATAACAGAGCCAGAGGAATTTCCCTTATGGTTTTTACTTCTTCCCAAATTAAGTCATACGGGTAAAGATCTTAAAATCTGGCGCCAGTGTGTGGCTTTACTAATAGTATCTATGTGATCATGTCATTCCCGAGAAAGGCATGTTTCAAATAAAAAGGAAATGTCAGCCTTGAGTATTTTTTTATTAAATCCCTTTTCTTCTTCTCTTCAAGTTCAGCTTTAGCTGACCACTTCCTTTGTCTGGTTTATTTTTATTAGAAATGAGCAGATTCATTAACTGTGCAACTCGGTGGTCAGGCAGTGACTGGATATGTCCAATAACGGGTAATAGTTGTATTTTTCATTGGTAGACCAATGTTTGCTTTGGAGATGGCCTGGGGAACAGATGTAATCTGAGAGGGCTCTGTGTTTACCTCTTGTTTCACCGATATGCTCAGCATGTTTGAAACCAGTGAGAAAGAAAAACAAACATTTCAGAAGAAAGTACCTGCAAGCACTCACTGTTTCCCCAGACTCTGTCCCTGGGCTCCAGCCAGAAACTCCAGCAGGGCTGAGCATGCATGTGCACACAGACGTGTGCATGCACATGTACATATATATTTCATGACACAGGTGTGCCCTCAGCCTGCCTGGTTCCAAGAATGCTTTCAAGTGATCCTATGATCCATTGTTTTGCAGTGAGGGTAAGTAAGTGTTGGTTGCCTAGGGAGGCTGTACAGTCTCCATGCTTGGAGGTACTCAAGAGCCATCTGGACATGGTCCTGTGGAACCATCTCTAGGTGGCTCTGCTTGGGCAGGTGGGTTGGACTAGATGACCTCCAGAGTTCCTTTCCAACCTCAGCCAGTCTATGATTCTGAGATTCTATGTGTATGTAAGCCATTTGATTAACTGCTTGCCAACTGATGCAAGTCAGTGTCAAGGCTACTGATCAATGTCTGCTCATTGGAAAGTTCTTGTGATGTACATAGTTCCATGCAGTGGGATTAATATTTTTTCCACTTCTGTTTGTACTTCATTTCTCCTCTTTCGAGCAGTTGTCACTTTCTACGTGGATATTTTATTGGTAGTCAAGGTCACTTGAAGTACTTGCCACATAGGTGACTCAGATGAAATAAAACTATCTGAGGAACATGAACAAAAGTATTCCAATATTATACACAATACTGAAATTATGAGATTCTTGTCTCCTTGTGTTTCTTTCAGCATTATTTTCCCTGTCAAAATGACTAAATTTCAGATTGCAGTTTGCAGGCAATAAGAAGTGCTAATCTTTAGTAAAGAAGGAGGAAGTGTTTGGGGAGCTGACAGCAATTCATACTGCCTTTTTCCCAAAGCTATCTCATTACTCTTTAATTGTTTCTTTTGCCAAGCACCCTTACTGTGGAGGCAGAATAAAACAGTAACCCAAGCTTTGCACAGTTGCCACTATAAATACTCTAGTCCAGTGTTATTTTTTCAAAATTGCTATGGACTTACACTCTGGGAGGCATTGCCCACATCTATGGACTACTGTGTGCTTCCAGATGAATATTCATAGAATCATAGAATGGTTCAGGGCGAAAGGGACCTTAAAGATCATCGAGCTCCAACCCCCCTGCCATGGGCAGGGACACCTCCCACTAGGTCAGGTTGCTCAAAGCCCCATCCAGCCTGGCCTTGAACACTTGCTGGGATGGGGCACTCATAACTTCTCTGGACAACCTGTTCCAGTGTTTCACAATCCTCACAGCAAAGAATTTCTTCCTGATATCTTATCTAAATCTCCCCTCTTTCAGTGTAAAATTATTATGCTTTATGCTGTCACTGTACTCCCTGACAGAGTCCCTCCCCATCTCTTCTGTAGGCCTCCTTTAGTTACTGTAAGGCTGCTATAAAGTCTCCCTGAAGCCTTCCCTTCTCCAGCCTGAACAACTCCAACTCTTTCAGTCTGTCTTCATAGGAGAGGTGCTCCAGCCTTCTGATCCTCTTTGTGGCCCTCTTCTGGACCCATTCCAACAGGCCTATGTCTTCTCAGTGTTGAGGACTCCAGAGCTGGACACAGGACTCCAGGTGGGGTCTCATGAGAGCAGAGTAGAGGGGTAGAATCATCTCCTACAACCTACTTGCAATACTTCTTTTGATACAGCCCAGGATGCATATTGGCCAGAATATTCAATGGTTGGTGAGTTTCTTTCCCATGGTTCTAGCAGGCACTGGACTTATTAAATGTGTCATGCGTGCAGAGGGGAGTAGTGCCTTGACACGAGGGCTGTTCAAAGTCTACAGGTTTAGTTTTTATAATGGCTTGTGAAATGAAACTCTCAAATGTGCTTGCAGTAATTGATAAAACGCCACATTTTGCAGGAGGTAAATTCCTCACAAGAGTATTGTTTTCTACTTGTGCAAGGTAGAGTGGGAGTGAATCATCCACAGGTACTGCCAGGTAGAGAATATCCTGTGAAAGACTAGCCTGTCACTAGTCCTGCTGTGGGACTCTGGACATGTTTTCAGAATGTCTCTAGGAACAGATATTCCAAACTGGGCAGGAGACACCCAAGGGCTTTCCTGAGGAAACAGAAGCTGTCGCTGAGTAAATACCCTGTCACGGCAGTTGGCAGACTTTAGGAGACCAGTAGCAGGCTAGCTACTCCACAATAAAACTAGTGTGTAGTGCATTCTGGTGGAGAGTAGGTGGCAAGCCTGAGCTTTGAATCTAGCATTTACTTCAAGTGGCATCTGGGTTTGCTACAGGAACTTCACTCTATTGGATGGTGGAGCAGCTGTCTTGTGGAGAACCCCACTGCTGCTGAGGAGCTTGAGACACCTGTCTTACTTTCCAGTGACAACAGCCCTCCTTACTTGCTATTTTGTTGTGTCTAAGCAAGCTGAATTTGAGTGAAAATGGGATACTGTTAGGCAAGCTACTTCTTAGGACTCTTTTCAGGGCTGGTGCTCTTAGATTGGCCATTGTCCCAGAAACAGCATGAGGGTTCAGATCGGGCCACCAGATGGAGGAGCGAGACAGGAGAGGAAAGATGGTTCTATAATGGGGACATTATTCTTCTTACTGTATGAAGCAAAATAAAGATATGATCTAAATGTAAACACAGCGTGTTTGTGTGGCTGCTCCTACCCTCTTTTCCTAGAGCAGAAAAAAAAATTGTTTCTCAAAAGCAAGGAAACACAGTTACTCCTGTTGGGTTCAGTGGCAGAACTGATGTCCCATGCCATAGTTCTCACTAGCTGGGTCAGTTCTGTTGTGTTACAGCTTCCAAAGCTGTGCTCCCAACTAGTCCATTATCTAGCTAGTAATATTGAATTGGTGTCTTAATGTCTAGGTCTTTTAGCTGGAAGCTAGGAGCTGGCAGGTTGGGCTCTCACCTGACTTCAGAGGGGTCTGCCTTCCCAGCCGGTGACTTCTCTATTGCATGCAGTTTTGTCAAAAAAGAGAAGGGCTGGACTGGTGATGAAGAAGGAGAATTGTTTAAGAGAGGAAGGGGAGATATTCAAAAGTGACAAGGGCCTGGCAGAGGCACCGTGTTACCAGTCATGCTGCACTGAGAAAGACAGTGAGGAAAACTTTGCCCATATTGTCATAGCTAAGCTTTACTTGTAGAATCAGTCATGCCAAGGAGTTACATTCACCAATCACTCACCAAGATGACAGTGTTTAAAACGGGACTTCAAAGAACTATTAATCTTCCATGTTTAGTCTCACCAAGAGGAGACTGAGGGGAGACCTTATCACTCTCTACA